>JAQIWD010000070.1:0-39241 GCA_034694825.1 Anurida granaria
GTATAATGTGAGTCAGAGGGAAGATGTCAGGAATCCATTTCAATGGGGATTCTTGTAATGTTTGTTGGAATAAAAAAAAATCCATGCAAGGAAGCCATCAAAATGAAAGAGGTTGAATGTAATTTCTCAAACCACATGATTTTCAGCGTTCCAATGCCGCTCTGAAAAAATCATTACAATCAGCTCACGATAAACTAATTTGGGCTTAAAGTTCTATGAGTGTGCTCATGAGACTTGAGACTTGAGATCCATTTCCGCTCATCCATTTACAATTTCTAGCTATTGTTTACAAAAAACTAGAATTTGCTCGCAAATTTTCATAAAGTACGAATAGGATGTGGTTACGCTGCTCTAACTGTTTATGTCACCAAAGCATTCCATTGATATCTCCGGAAGCCTGGCTTGACCCCCGGAAATGAAAAATGGGACACCGATTTTTGTGGTCCATGATCGGGTGCGGGTGACATGAAAAGTCAATTTAGTTTAATTGTGAGCGAGTATTGCTGGACAACATGAAGTCGAGGCTCTGCCTAAGGGTACTGCTGATATCCAGCGTTGTAATCCTACTGGAAGCGACTCATCATCGCAACAAAGGTAAAAAGTAACTCGACATTTGAACGTCCTTAAAAGACACTTCTTCTAAATTTTTCAATGGAGATGCGACATGGTGTTTTTCTAAATAGCATACACTCCTCGATTGAATGACAAGAGTGAGGAGGACGCATCGCTCAGTTTTCCCCATGACCGACGACCTCTGACCTCCAAGCGCAACTTGCCAAAACTGTTTACCAAAGTTCGGGAAACGTTCGAAGATCTTTTCAACCTGGAAGAAATCTTTGCAAAGCACTTGAACGTGCTGGAGACTTTCTTAACCTCTCACCTCCTTCCTTCCGGTTCGGGTCCACTGTTGCCAATTCCCAAACTGTCGCTGCTGCCTGACCTGGGTGTACTCCGTCAGTTATTCCATTCAGGGACTCAGAACGTAGGATCAACAGCGGTGTGCCACGCTTGTCGCGTCGGGTTTGGACTGTTCCTGTTCAAGGTCAGTCGTTAATTATTTCGGAGAAATGTACCTCAACATAAGTAAACTTAGGTATGTATGAAGGTATAACTTTTTCCAGGCCCGAACGGAGATAGCATTCCAGGAATTGCAAACGCTGACAATCCTTGGGTGTAAATTATTTAAAATCGCTTCCAGTGAAGTTTGCACGGGAATGGTTGAACTTTATGCCCCCATTCTTCAATTCATCGCCCAGGAGCGTCCAGATTTGAGCCCAGATCGCTTCTGTGGTGTTGTCCTCCAATCCTACGGCTGCATCGCTAGTGACTGGAAAAAATTTGAATGGACAATTGATTTGGACGATGACAGAAAAGCAGGGATGGAAGACCGGAAATCAATCTCGGATAGCAGAAGCAATCCTGTCCATGATGAGTCGCCAATGATACCCGTAAGCATCCCCTCAGATGAAATGAGAACTGCTTATTTACTTAAACAGTAATCGCTGCACCCTGAGTTAATTGCACTAATTTTTTTAGAGCGGCGTTGAAACGCTGAAAATTGTTCACCTTGCAGATATTCATGTTGACCCTCACTACGTTATCGGATCGAGCGCTGTTTGTGCGAATGAATTATGTTGCAGAGCCCCAACGTCTCGGGATGAAGAGACGCAAACACCTTCGGACGGTGCAGGATATTATGGGGACTTGAGGAAATGCGATTTGCCGTACCACTCGCTTAAAAACGCTTTGGAGCACATTTCAATTCAACATCCGGTATAGCGCCATGCAATTAGAATACAAAAAAGTTCTGTTTCTTGTGCTGCTTTGTTGAATAGTTCAATAGTACCTGTTTTCCCGAATTAATTCGTTTATTCAACTTACTGTTGGTAGGATACTGCCCTGATTTACATGACGGGGGACTTGGTACCGCATGATGTCTGGACCACTGACGCCAAGACGAATGTGGAAATCATTGGCAACATTTCAATACTCCTCCAGAAATATTTTCCGAATGCAAGGGTAGTTCCGGTGATTGGAAACCATGAGAGTCATCCCGTCAACATGTAAGGACTGAAACGCTTGGATTGTCCAAATTCAAATGTGTTGGTAAAAGCGTCCCTCTTTAGGTTTGCTCCGATCCATGAAAAAATCAGTCAGAAATATTCACCTGCCTGGCTCTACTCGGCCGCTTTATCCGCCTGGAGCCATTGGATTCCAGAAGAGGAGCATCACCGCTTCCTGGAATCAGGATACTACTCTGTCAAAATCCGCCCAAATTTCCGCATTGTGGTCCTCAATACAAATCTTTGCTACGGATTCAACTTGTAAGATCAGCATGACGAGACATCTTGATTTCCAGCTGGAATTTTGTAATACTTGGCAAATTTTTGTACTTTGGCAGTTGGCAATTGTACAGTTTCGATGATCCTGGAAATCAGTTGAAGTGGTTGAAAAACGTACTGGAAAAAGCAAGAGAGGATGGGGAAAAGGTGCACCTTGTGGGTCACGTGCCCCCAGGGATGGACGAATGCGTTAGTACATGGAGTCGAAACTTTTACAACATCATTCACAGGTGGAGGACTTTAGCTTTGGAAGGTCACAGGTCAAGGGTCAATAATTCCAGAAGTAATACCAATAATTTGATCCAGATTCCAGGATGTGGTCCGATCCCAATTCTACGGCCACACTCACTTCGATGAGTTCCAGTTATACTATGACAAGGTCCAGAAAGATGTGCCAATCAGCACCGTCTTCCTGGGCCCATCGCTTTCTCCCTTTATCAACCTGAACCCGGGGTACAAAGTGTACACGGTCGACGGAGAGCGTGGGGAAGCGTCCACTTGGCATGTCCTCGATTTTGAGACTTGGATTTACAATTTGAACCAAGCGAATGCTGACCCCGCCCACCTTCCCAAATGGTACCCGCTCTACAGAGCCACGGAGGCTTACGACATTCCAAACCTACTGCCCAAATCGCTCGACAATCTTATCCAGCGGATGTCCAGGAATGAAACCTTATTTGAACAATACCACAGGTGACACAAACATGCAGAATTGTGTAGTAATGTTGGAACCTTTTGTCAATTTTGTGTGCAATTTGTCCAGGTTCTACTTCAAGGCGACAGAGAAATCACTTGAACAAAAGTGTGACGACATTTGTCATAAGCGAATGCTATGCAACATGGTGACCTCCTACTACGAAGGTCAGACAGAATGTATTGAACTTGAGAGTGGGATTGACGGGGTCATCCTACCTAAAAGAATCTTTGAAAAATTCCGTACAATTGTGATTAAGCCGATTGAGACGGCTATTATCAATCCCATTGACAAGGCCGTCATACAACCATTGGCAAAAGTTGGGAAAAAGTTCATTGACATTTTCGGAGGGTAGGTCAAAGGCGGAATAAATTGAAGTTCATTTATTTGAGTCATTGATGTTTCTTCTTTGGATTCTTGAGCTTCTTAATCTTCATTGGTCCTTCATTAGGTTTCGTTTTCCCACGACCAGTAGCCATTTTACAGATCCATCGAACAAGAAACGAAAGTGTGGCAAATGTCGACCACAATGAAACTGATGCAACTAGAGCCAGGAATGCGATGACATCCAGTGAATGGTACTGGACAAAATTCAAGTCTCTCGCTGCTGAACGTAGATGTGGTGCCCCTGGAAAACAGAAATGAAATAATATTAGTATACGCTGCCACAGCGTTCTAGACGCACCGGGGGCCACTCGAGCAACACTACTCACCCTTGTGCCTCATAACATATTCTGTCCAGAAAACTGCTCGTTCCAGGGGCTCATTGGGTTGGTCACGGAGCAATTGCGAAAGGTGCTTGGCGTTCTTCTTGAAACTAAATTTGATTGAAAATGATAAGACTAACAAAAGGCACCGAATAGGAATTTTGTTGTGTCCGCTACTCCGGGCTCAAGATGAACTGAGTGGAAGGCAATTATTTACCTTGAATTTTTAATAACTTGTTGAATGCTGTCGAAGAGGTACTCTGCAGTTATATCCCGATAGTCAACATTCACTGCAATTCCAGCCTTCTCTGCAGCTTCCATGTTCATGGACTGATCCGCAAACATTGGAATTCCAACGAGCGGAACTCCATGACACGCCGCTTCGGTCGTACTCCCAAATCCACCGTGGGTGATGAATGTTCTACGAAGGACCGTTGTGGAGGCATTATTTCGGAAATTCCGTTGACATTAAAAAAAAAAAAAAATCTCACTTGATTTTGGCATGCCCCAGAAGATCCTGCTGGGGAAACCATTTTCGTACCTTTACGTTTTTCGGTAAATCTGGCATGGTATCCGACTCCCATTTCCAGAGGACCGTTTGATTCAACTTTGCAAAGGCTCCAAGGAATTGGTTGCGCTTGTCCTCTGGCATATCGCTGCTGCTAAGCGTTGTGCCCAGGCTGAAGAAAATGAATCCGTCGGAGCCTGAACTATTGACGATTTCCTCCAAATCCTGAAATGGAATTCAACAATTCAAGACATGGGATACTCCGGAATGGATTTTTGCCCAAGATGCTTAAATTATGAACCTTTGGAAGCGGCGACACTTGGCGACAATGCATCCCACCGACTTCTATGATGTCAGGCAACAACGGTCTTGGCCTCGACAGCGAAACGTGCGTATTTGAAAGGATAAGGCTTGACTTTTTGATGAGGTCGTTCACACTTGGGAAGTTTGGATCCTTGAATTTTTCTCTGTAGGTCCGTTCCAGCGCCGGGACGTACCAGAAATTGAAGATGACCCTGATCCATCCTTCTACGAATAAGTTGGTGAGTCTCTGGAAGAAGGTCATGGCGTCCGAGTAATCCGTATGGGCATTTGGGACAAAGGAAATGGGCGAAGGAGTTCCAAGGATCGACGAGACCTGTCCAAGAACGCTCATTGAACTATAGAGCATCGTACTTGTGTTGAAAAGGTGTGCCCAGGCTGCCGAACATTCGTTGTACAGCATCGGCATTAGGATTAAATCAAACTTTTCCTTTTGTAAAGCCAGGACGTTGGGTTGCTCCAGGGTGTCTCCACAAAGGTCAACCACCATGTCAACAAATTGTGTAGGAACCAAGAATGCATTCCTCTCCTTCCGGTCAAAGATACTTTCCATCTTCTCACGCTTACTCATGAACTGCTCAAAGTCAATGCTTAGGAGCTCCCGAAGATTTGGAATTGATTTCTTGGATGGAGGGATGGGGGAGATCACGGTGACATTGTGTCCCCGCTCCGCCAGCGCTACCAACAGCGGGTCGTAGCTGATTTTGTGTGATTTTGAGGACCAAAGTGCAGCGACCAAGATTTTCTCACCTTGTCCAACGTCAACCAGGGAAAGCACAACAACAATTAGGAGCACCACCGTCCTCAGTTTCGGATCCATTTCTATCAGAGACAAACTTGATAATGGTCAAGGGGCTAAAAGATTTAGAAACTGGGAATTTTAAGTGGAAGGATACTAACTGTTGACCCTTATCATATCGTCATTTTGTTTGCATTCTAATCGGTCGAGCGGAGTTAGAAGTTGGTTTAGATTAGTAGATCATTCCAGTGCAAAGTTCAGCTTGAGTGAAGTGGCTTCAGAGCGTCTCTACCCAAAACTGTAAGAACGAAAGTGCTACACGTTGATAATAATGCTTTAGCGAAATTATAAAACGCTGGACGTATAGGCGGAATGACATCAGCTAAAGTCGTTTAACACTTTTTCGAAAACAAAAAAAAACATGTTCGAGTTTCTACAAATTAAGACGCCACATAAAAGATTTGTGGATATTCTGTAGAAGATCAGGTCAGGCCAGAGTCAGATCACAATATCCAGTGTTCAGAGAAAAGCTCGGGAATAAAGGGTTTATGCATAAAATATTTTAATTTCACATTAATGTTTTGATAAAATATTCAACGATTTTGATTTTCTTTTACTTTTTCAATAAGAATTGCAGTAGTTTTTAGAAGAAAAAATTTCAATTGTTTAGACGTGCTTTGTAAAAAAAAAAATCGAGGTGAGGACTTGAGATGAGAAGGGCAAAGGGCGCGAAATTTCTTTTTCTAAAATTTCACTCTTTTCGCTTTCACTGTTTCACTTGCACTTTTCCTTTTCGCTTTTTTTTTCGCTTTCGGGAATTTCACACGTTACGTTCGCGAAACCACACGGTACGATCTGTTGTCAGCTGTCTAATAATCTGTAAGCATTCGATTTGAATTAAAATACTAAATTAACTGACCAGCGACGATTTTTCACCTCCAGCACAAACATGCCATCCGTTGCAATCAAGCGAGATGTACTCTACAACAAGATTGGTCAGACAATGAGTAAGTTTGTAACAAATAATTGATTATATTTGCATCATCCATTCCATGCTTGAACCTTTTCAGCTGATGAACAGTTTGACGTCCTCTGCTTCCAGTTCGGTATCGAGTTGGATGAGATTGTAAGCTGCTATCCGGTTGATAAATTAATTTCACTAATTTTGTTCAAAAGTTTTAGGGTTCGATGCTATAGTGGTTGGTTCGATGACCACCGGTGACTCACCGGCGTTTCATTCATCTGTATTTAATTTAAAGTGTTCTGTATTGTTGTTTGTGTATATTACAGTTTGTGGATCCGAATGATGCGAAAGCAGAAGTCCAATACAAAATCGACATTCCGGCAAATCGTTATGACTTGCTCTGCGTTGAAGGGTTGTCAAGAGCTCTGCTGATCTTCTTGGGAAAGTAATTGGCTTTCTTCTTATACAGTCTAGGAGTGGAAAAGGTTGCTAACATTATTTCTTGATTTTCAGAATTGAAGCCCCTATTTATAAGGCAGTTGCTCCCCCGAAACAGATCCAAACGGTTGTAAAGGCATCCACCAAGGGAGTCCGCCCTTATGTTGTCACTGCAGTCCTTCGAGACGTCACTCTCGACCAAGTGGCATATGACAGCCTCATTGAACTCCAAGAGAAGCTCCACCACAATATTTGTCGGAAGCGGAGTTTAGTGGCAATTGGAGTGCATGATTTGGACACGTTAACTCCACCATTCGTGTACTCTGCGGAACCACAGGTCAACATCACATTTAAGCCGCTGAACCAAGACAAAGCCTTCCGCACTGATGAACTCCTCGTCTTTTACCAAAACAGTCCTCATCTCAAGCACTACCTTCACATCACCAAGGATGAGCCACTCCACCCTGTTATCCGCGATGCTAAAGGTTTCGTCGTCTCCCTTCCACCGATCATCAACGGAGATCACTCCAAATTGACAATGTCCACCAAGAACATCTTCATTGAATGTACGGCTACGGATCTAACCAAGGCCAATATTGTCCTGGACATTTTGGTGACAATGATTGGTGAGCATATGAAAACAAAGTTCATCGCAGAGGAGACCGCCGTAGTGTACGAGGAAACTGGGGAAGTGAAGAAGTACCCCTCTTTGGCATACCGGAAGGAATTGTTGGAGGTGAAAAATGTCAACGACTTTATTGGAATCGAGTAAGGATCTTCTATCAATCGGTTGCATTAATTAAAATTGAACTAAAAAGTGAACTTCCTTGTCCGTAGGATCAAAGCCGAGGAAATGGCAAATGGCCTTAGCCGAATGACGTTGAAAACGGAAGTACTCAACGATAATTCTCTGGAAGTGGAAATACCTCCGACTCGGCATGACGTCATTCATGCCTGTGATATAATTGAGGATGTCGCGATTGCTTACGGATACGACAACATCGAGAAGGCTCTGCCAAAGACGGCCACCGTTGCTGAGCAAGTAAGCTTGCGTCGTTTCTGGATAAATCGATACGGTGCACCGCTGCATGCCTAATTGTCTTACCTAACTTTCCCCAGTTTCCACTGAACAAGCTCACGGATCAGCTACGCGAGAGCCTGGCCCAAGCAGGGTTTACGGAAGGCCTTACATTCTCGCTGGTAAGAATTAAAAACGTATTTTCAGATTCAAAATTCGGCGTCCTTAAATTCCCTTCTTTGTTAATTCCAGTGCTCCGTTGACGACGAGTGTGAAAAGATTCGTCACCCGAGAGCTGAGAAGGAGCCAAAGTTGGCCAGAATTTCGAATCCAAAGACCCAGGAGTTCCAGGCAGCGAGGCAGTCACTACTTTCTGGACTACTGAAAACGATTCAGGCAAATAAAAAGATGCCGCTGCCACTCAAGCTTTTTGAAATTTCCGATGTAGTTTTGCTTGATGAATCTCAAGGTTGTCGTTCTGAATGCATAGGACTAAGGCAGCGTTATTAACTCTAATTTCTTTGTAGACACTGGAGCACGGAATGAGCGACACTTGTGCGCAGTAAACTACAACAAGACACCGGGCTTCGAAGTCGTCCAGGGATTACTAGACAGGGTGATGCAACTGCTGGAGGTTCCATTTCACCCTGTGAATGGATACAGTTTGAAGGCAGTTCAAGGTAAAACTCACTAAACACTATCCTCTTGACCCCTGTCCTTATTTGACCTCTCCTCATTCACAGACCCTACGTACTTTGATGGACGATGTGCAGAAATCGTGTGCAAAGGAAAAGTCATTGGGAAACTGGGCGTCCTCCATCCAGAAGTCCTGGAAAACTTTGAACTCAATCCTTATCTTGGGGCTTGTTTAGAAATATCAATTGAGCACTTCTTGTAAAACTTACTTTACTTCCGGAATTAATTAAATGGGCACAACTTATTGGTTACTGCTACTAAAAGGACTGGAAATCTCCTTCGTCATCCTACACGTATTTGAAAATCATGTCCCTCTTATCGTCTACGGTCTGGAGTTCTAACTTTATGGGACACTGGAGCCAGTAGGAAAGGAGTTCTTCCGTATACCCAATCAGGAAATACATTTTTCTAGCAGTCACATTGCGCTGGACGATTCCAGCTATTCGGATTAAATTGTGTTGTCGCTTGATGATGATTTCGGAGACGAAGAGACTATGCCAAGTTCCGGTCATGAAGCGACGGATGAACATGTCGTCCACAGCTGTATCCTTCTTACGGAGGCCATAACCTTGGAAGCTGGCTGGAAATGATTACAATGGCTACAGTCTAAAGAAAGAATACGACGGGCCAACAGTTCTACTACTTACTGGTGTTATATGAATTCCAGGCTTTCCGGTGAGCGATGAAATGGGGTTTCTGAGATTCCTCATAAGTTAATGGCTTGTCGTGCTTGATACTTACTCGAAATCGTCCGGCTCTTGCTTTGTCTAATGAAGCAGTTGTCGAGATCCCTCTCAGCCAGAACGGGGTCACAGCAAGGGTAGGAGATTTTCCGAGTATGGATAGATACAACATCCCGATCTTCTGGAAACAAAATCATATTAGTACAATGATGCCAACAGTACAGTTAGTACCATCAGTGAATATATGCTCAGCGAGCAGGGTCAGGGTCAGACTCTGACCCTACCGAAACCGTGAGATGTGGCATGTGGGCGTGGGGGACATTGGACCTACCTTGTTTCTAACTCAAGCTTCTCGCTTCTAATCAATCTCACCTGGCTAGGACCGCTCCAACCTACACTACAAATTACACTTTATTTGTGTAAAAACAAACGAAAAGTTAATCGTTAAAACTAATTAATTTAATGAGGAAAAGAGTCGCCGAATGACAAGAACTTGATTTAAGATTTACTTTGTTATTAGAAAAGTTTTCTGCCAAAAAAGTTCGCGGTGGCTTAATGAATGAGCACGTGGGATTGTTTACGCCAACAAAAAGGGTCAAATTGGTAAAGTCATAAGACTGTCCCAGATCACAATCTGACACCCTTTTTGCCACTATCTAGACGCGAGATATTTACTGAAGGTGCTTTGTTCCAAAGACACAAAATGAATCAAATTTCAAGGAAGCTAATCCTCTCCTTTTCCGGGTAAAGTTACATTATAATACTAAACTTTTAACGAAGTAAGGAATTATGGAATTATACTCAAAAAATATTAACAGAATGAAAGCTCAGATCCAGAGAATGTCCATGTCGTCCATGACAGCACCCGAGATTCTTGTAAACGTGGAGCAGAATGTTCGTACCATTACCATTGACCGAGAAGCCAAGAAGAATGCCATCAACGGATCTGTATGTAAGTTCTTGGGTTTATAACCACGAATCCTATCGCGCTTTGTGGTGACCCTTTGAAATGTGGATCTAGATGTACATGGCTATCAGCGATGCTATCCGAAGCGGAGACACGGACCCGGAGACTAACGTCATCGTTCTGACTGGTAAAGGTAATGATTACTACACCGCTGGGAACGATTTGAAGGACGTATCTGCCGTTCTGAACAAGACATACACGTAAGTGTTTACTATATAGTAATGTTGACTAAAATGTCTTGTACTAAAACGCTATTGAATTTCAGGCATTTCGTCCATGCTTTAATCGATTGTAAGAAGCCGGTCGTAGTACTCGTCAATGGCCATACGATTGGCATTGGAGTAACTTCCTTGGGCTTGGTTGACGCCGTATATTCTTCAGATCAAGTAATTAATTGTCAACGTTCTTGCAGTTTTTAAAGAGTAACATTGTATCTTGCCTGCCTCTACATGTTGCATGTTCGATGTTCCTATTTTTGTTTCGTAAGGCTACTTTCGTGACACCGTTTTCTAAGCTTGGAATTGTTGCGGAAGGGTGCTCTACTTACACGTTCCCATTGATTATGGGTTACGCCAAGGTAAGATCTTTTATCTTGAACTTGACTGAATGAATCTTAACTCGGACTTCGGAAATTGCAGGCTTCCGATTTACTCTTGTTCAATCAGAAGATCACTGCTAGTGAAGCATACGCATGTGGACTCGTTGGTGCTGTCTTTCCATCTGCACAATTTCAGGAGAAAGCCTGGGAACGTGTTCGAGCAATTGTCGACTTACCACTAAAAGTAAATTTAACCAAGGTCATACCAAACTAATTTTGTGCCTTGGGTTAATTGGTTTCCGTTTAATTTAGTCGGTGATGTACTCCAAGGAATTGATTCGGGGTAAGGACCGTGCCATGCTGCATGAGCTGAATGACAAGGAGGCTAACACAATAATCGAATGTGTCAAGTCCGCCATGGGACAGTAGTGTGTTAATACTTGTATTTTTCTCCAGAAATAATATCACGGGGCTTTAATAATCCTAGAATCTATCCTTGACGAATTGATTTTCCGGTCTGAAATGGGATGTTTCTCTCCTCCGTGACCTTCTTTAGGAGTGAGCTTCCGGAGAAGTGCCAATGGAAGTAGGGGATACAGTAGGGCAAGCCCTGTGGCTACAAATGGAGTGATGAACAGCATTGGCCTTGCCACCCCGAGAAGATGCTCAGCTTGAGAGTCAGCAGGGTCAACTTCGGTGGCTCCTTGATGCGCTTCCTCCTGCCTGTTTCTGATTCCGTGAATTTGTGTTTCCTTCAAAGAAATTCAAAGAAAAGATTCAGTGGTTTATCGCTTAAAGTCGGGGGAAGGGCTCCGACTCCGACTCCGACTTTTCCACAAATTTGAGAAATCAATTGTACACACCTGTTGGATTCCCTTCCTGGAGACATGGGAGTACGGTGGGAAATTTACGGCCGGCGCCGAGGTCATGGAGTCACCGCGTAACATCACTGGGTATCTTTTCCTGGCAGCTATTGCAGCAGCAATCGAAAGCAGAAGGAACAGAGCGCTAGCACCGTGTGCATGCATTGCACGGCGTCACCACCAAAACTTAAAAGTGAGAAACACGGCAGCCACTTTTAAAGGAATTTTTTCGTCGGGAATTCTAGGTCGGGGTCGAAGTGTGTCTAATTGGTTCCTTAGGCATTTCTCAATTACCCCAGGTGCCCTGCTTCGGATGATCGTGCGAAAAGAAGTGTTATGATCCGTAAACTCGTCATTTACTGCCGATACAAGAAAACTTTATAAATCATTAAATGGATTTCACAAACAAAAGAAGAGGCTTGAGAAAACTAATTTTAACCCTTAGCACTTTGCATTATTGAGGGTACATTAAAAAAATCAATCTGGACCAACTCTCTCCCGAGACAAAATTTTAAAGAGTTGGAGAATGTCACCATAATTAATGGGTAGAAAATAATTAGTATCAAAATAAACACTCGCCAAGTGAGTGACTCCTGGCGACTTATTAAGGAAAGGGATCACAATTTCACAATACCAGTACTCCTTCTTCATAAAGTTGAGTCGGCTCTTCCTCCATAAATTCATAATGGACAAGGAGGCCATCTTCGTCCACCATACCCGCCTCAGCACCTGGATGACGACGTTGAAAGCCTTGATTGATCCTTCCAACCCTTTTCTTCTTTGGACCCGCTGCTAGAACTGGAACCTCCTTTTGTGATTCACCCAGAGGAATTGTCTGCTTCTCGTGCGAGATTTTATGCTTCTTTAGATCATGGGCCAGAATGAACGCTACATATTACAAAGAAAAGGAATTGAATTGTATCATACTCCCTTGCACGCAATTTGTTCTATTTTACCTTTATCACAAAGATCACATCTATGAGGACGCTCCCCAGTATGGACTTTCTTTCTAAAATAGCAAAATCAATCATGAATTAGTCGCTTTGTGGGAATTCATTATATGGAATAAATAACTCGTATGCTAAAGCTCCTTTACCGGTGGTAATTGAGAGAAACGAGCTCGTGGAACCTGTAAAGAATGAAGGCAAAAGAAACTGAGAGTAAAAAGTTGGGAAAAGTTACTTCCAGGAAGGCGACACTAACCTTTTCCCACACATGTCACATCCGTAAGGCATTTCCCCTGAAAAATCAAAACAGGAGGTATTAAATTCAATTCATGTAAGGTTGTCGTAATGACTTTAAATTCAAGTGATCATACCTGTGTGGGTTCTCAAGTGACGCTTCAGGAGTGAGCCGTAGTTGTAAGCACGAGGACAAAGTTCACACTTGAAAGGACGATCCTCGGAATGAGAACGCTGGTGGAGTTGTAAAGCACTTCTGGACAAAAATCGCTTCTTACATCCTTCCTCCATGCACCTGCAAAGAGAAACAGAGAAAAATAAACGTTACGCAAAAACAATTAATCAGAGACTTCATGAAGGTGCAAAGTTTACTTGAATCGGAGTTCAGTGTGATCGTCAATGTGCTTCTGGAAGGCGGCGTAGGTGATAAGTTTCTTGCAAACGTGGCAAGAACGGCGCGGGGCCCCCATTTTGCGAGTTCTACTACTCAAGATTCCGCGTTGAAGTTCTTCTTCCACGGTGGTCACTTCGGGTTCTTCCTCTTGAGTAATTTCTTTCATTACTTCCGCCAGCCGTTTCCTGGCCCCATTTCCAGAACTTGCCACTGACTCACTACTGACACCCGGAGGGCTCTCTGGTGCGACTGGAACATCCGCGACCCCGGAATCACTTTCTTCGCCATTTGAGTAGGAACGCGTCTGGGCACGTTTACGTTCCAAAAAGGCGGCAATGTTTAACTCCCTTACCTTATTCCAGGATAGGCATGTGGGATTTTTGGCATAGGAATGGAAAAACTTGACAAATGAATTCCCGATCTCTTGAAAACGCTCTTCTGCCTTGATCCGCTTCCAGATTTTGGAATGGCCTTGATCAAAGTACGTTAAATACTCGAGGTCATGAACGTCTATGAGATGGATCTTGAGATCGGACATCGTAGGGTAAAGCTTTCCAAGGTGACCACAGAGTTTACAGTAAATCGCTGCGTGGACGTCCTCATGATGTTCCGCCAGAGCGTTGTAATCTTTGAACTCCCGTGAGCAAGACACACAACTCACGACTCCTTCGGCTATGCTCTTAAATGTGGCCAAGGCATCGGCTATGGTCTCAGCTGTGGGATTTGCTGGCCTCACACCATTCAGGAAATGATTTTCCACCAATTCCTTTACTGGAATTCCCCAGGAGTTGACATAACTAGAGCAAAATTCGAACATTTTAGGCATTGGACTCATATGATATAGGCATGTCGTCCAATGTTAGTACTAAATTACCAAGAATGTGGAAGCGTAGGCTCATACTGGTGGACGGCCTCATGACGTCGTAAAAGAAACCTAGTAACAAATCTCTTTCCACACGTTTTACAAACATGAAAACGTGCCTTGGATTCATGAACGTTTCTCAGGTGTTCCTCAAGCTCGTCTTTCGTCACTGTCCAATGATAACAAAATCCACACATCCAATCTGAAATTGAAAGAAAATTGAGTCAATTGTTGCCAATTCGATGAAGGAATTCCGAACCAATCCCCTCCTCCCCTCTCCACCACACACAACTACACTCCCGCCCTCTATGAGCAGGAACAAGTAGATATATGGTGTCCTGCATAATTCTAGCGATTGGCTCTAACTGCAATTAGTTATAAATTCGAAGATTAATCGTTTAACTTACTCATATGTTTAGGTCGATTTCGAGAGTTTTGTACTAATTCATCCTTGGCGTCTAGTCCATTCCAGAAAAAACTGACTCTCCCTTCCTCTTGACATGGCTCATAAGGTGACTCCGGAGGTGGGAAATTACACGTGACTTCCTCTACCTTGATGCTGGAGGTCATTAAATAGTCACACCTTGTAGAGTCAAACGCCCTTTGTTGATGGGGGTAGTTGACACGTTGACACGAAGCAGCTGCAGCGTTGACGTGATTCCTCCATGTGTCTCCCATACTTGATCCTATACTACTGGAAGGGAGAACAAAAATGTCCTGCTGGAGAGGACAATGGTCGTCGTGCTGTCCTGATGGTGTACTGGAACTCTGCTCCTGCGTTCTGCTGGAAAAATGGAGTCAGTCACACACCCTTTTGAAATGAAAACAATGAAAAAGTGAACCAAGAGTAAACTTTTGGTTTGAAAAGTGGCTCTCCTCGTCTCAATCCCACTTCTCTTTGTTCCTTTTCTCCGTGAGACGCTCACTCCAGCCCAAAAAACAACCATAACTGAAATTACAATCAATCGCTGAAAACAATTAACTTCAAGCGATTAAGCGATTTAGGCAATTGGGAATTTTAGTCCGATTTGATTGAATTTCAACGGATTCTTTTAAAAGGAAGGGAATGGATATTATAGTGATCAGGATGTGATTGGATTTGTAATCCATTATTATTAAAAGATTTGAGCAAAGTCGTAATTTTTTAATTGAATTGTGTGACTATTTGAATGAATGGAAATGAATTTAAAACAAAAGTTCGTGCTAGGTGCGGCAGTGTTGACCGTTGACCCTTTGTTGTGTGAACCCTTTGAAACTTTGCTTTCCCTGAGAAAAGAAGCTGGAAAACCTAAACGTATCCTTATCACGTGACTCATCGGATGACGACGATGGATACTTTGTATGACAGTGAGGCATAACAACGCATTTATTATTGTCCATTTGTTTATGGACAAGACAATGCCAATGAATGATATCGCCTATTAGAACTATTGGATTGGTACTGGAACAGGCACTGGAACTACGCCGGGTTTTCCAGAATTTGTTGCCTCTGATTTACCCTCTCCAAATGCAAATCCAACGACACCTTTTTGGATTCCAAACGCGGTGGCTTTGGCTTTGGCATTAGCTTCTGCTCGAAGACCACCAGCGGTTGCCTGTTGAATCAAAGATCAAAGATCAACATTAATTTTAGTACTGGAGAAATTGGCGCTGGAGTGGGATGCTTACAGTGCTTTTAGCGTTTGAGTCGGAACTGGCTTTTTCCCATCCTTTGTTGTCCAGTGCACTTAACACTGGTGGTTTATTAGGAGAATACTTTGGCGCATATTCCGCATGCCTTGAAGGCGGATAGCCCGAAATGTTCACAGCTAGACAGGCGACGACCCATGCGAAAATCAGGATCCACTTCATGACTTACCCACCGGATGGATATAAAGTGACGGTAATTGGAGCAACGTTCAAGAATAACCAGGTTCCGTTTCCAGTGATCTTGCCACTGATCAGTTCAGATGTCATATTTATACAATCCTTCCTTTAATACACGGTCGTGTCATGTTTCACGTAATAGCATTAGATAAAACAAATCCATTCTTAACGACTCGCAAGGGCGAGTACGTCTAGTCAGGGAATAAATAATTAAGTTAATGAGAATTTTGAATACAGTTAACAACCCGCTCGTATCATCAACCTCATTAACCCTCTAGGATAATCCCGTCAATTTGTTTCTGAATCCGATTACAATTTTCCTCCTCCCCAATGTATGACCTTACAATCCCACATAGTATCCGCTTCCGGCAATGCGTATTACATGTCACCACCGGGTCACCGTCCAATAATTTATAGTAATGCCTACCCAAAAGAAGATTAAAATACAGGTTCTTTGTGTAAAAATTCAAAATGACAGTTAAACTCACTGATAGAATTTCTGAAATGCTTTGTAGTCCGTGGTCATTTTGTCTACAAATATTCCCATACTCTTGGGTGTGACGTCAGGGACTCCATAACTTGCACTCCCACTGTAGAGACTAAACCACTGGAGCCCATTTGAAGCATTTTGATTGGACGACCTCAGGTCAAATATCCACGTCTCGTGGTCCATGGTCTCGTAGTTGCTTGGGTCCGCATAGTAGACGCGGTAGCCAACATTGTTGACTTCATAAGGGGTTAGGCTGGGACTTATCCAGAGATTGTTGATGGGTTGTTGGTTAAGGTCATACAAGACCTTGAGCTCTCCATAATGGGTGTGTCCATAAAATTGACCTTTGACGAGTCGGTGATACCTATTTATTAATACATATTTACATTATTAATACTTATTAATAAATTAAGGATCAAATCAAAAAATTAACGCTAGTCCCTCCTGCGGTGTACTCACAGGCGCAATGCCTCTTGTACCTCAACATGATGTTGTAGAAATTCCTGGAAAAGACGTGATAGCATTCAGCGTGTCCAGGTGGGACGTGACCCACGATATGTACTGTCTGATGCTTCGTCTCTGCTTCTTGAAGGTGGCTGATGAGCCATTTTAATTGATTTCCAGTATCTCCTGGCTTGTATATTTGCCATCTACAAATTTCAGGACAAATCTACAATCTATAAATCTTAATTGCATATAAAGTTCAAGAGCTAAACAATTTTACATCTCTTTAATGCAAATTTAACGCTTTGCAATAATGCTCCTAATGCTAATGGACTCAATGCTTCGGTATGAAGTATGAGTATGAGAGATCTGCACAAAAGTTAACACGAGGAAACTGGGGCATTCCTTGTACCTTTTTCCTTAGTACCAAATCTGCTGCTATTGTTTTCAGCGTACGGGTAAAGCCCCTGACTCTACATCCTCATTCAGGAGGTTCGAATCTTACCCCAGTGGAGTTGATGATTGGCTTACTACTGTAACTGAGCTTCCAGCAATGCTGAAATAACGCTCGCCGTTCTGATCCACTAATTTTTTGGGCAAATTGGGCAACTCTCGCATCAAATTCCTCAAATTAATTAAAATAAACTTGCACCTACATGTTGAACTCGTAGCAGAAATTGGTGTTGACGACGAGGATTTTGAACTTGTCATTCACTTCCACGGCGTAGTATCCATAAGACAAGTACAAATCGCTTTGATTACTGGGGATCCATTGCTTGTAAGCGTCGTAGGTCACATTGTAAATCCACGTCGTGGAAAGCTCCGGTGGGACTCCTGCTGGACTGTAACTGGAAACATGGATTAAAAAACGCTTAAGTTTTAATACACAGTAGATTGTAGGGCACTTTTTTTCTTCTAAAATCGCTTACAAATTCACTGGATGAGGTTCATGGTTTCCCAGCACAGGGATCACGGTCATATTTGGAAAGTACTTGAGAATTAATTTGGCCACATTCTGAATAATTTTCGTATTGTCGGCCTCAGTCGTTGACCAAACGTTGTGCGGCACAATGTCTCCGGTCATGTAAAAGAATGCTGCGTCCTTTGGCCCAAAGAAATGCGGATTTAGTTGAAATTTTGGAAATACTTGGAAAATATTTCATCTTACTGAATGCTCTTCCGCAATGTGTTTCAAGGACAATTCCAGTGTCGAATATGAGACATCGCATTTCCGGTGATCCCCGTAGAATCCAGCTTGTAGGGCCTTGTCCAGAGGGCGCCCTTCACTCCCTTGACAGCAAAGAATCTTGTTGTCACATTCCGCATTGGCTCCAGCCTCGTAAAGTGGGTCAATGTGGAGGTCAGACAGTTGGATTATCTTGATTCTTCCAGTCTAGCCCCAACAGTGTCAATTAGATACAACCATCATGAATCGCTTTGTATGTATGTATGCATATGCACTCACATTATTGATTCCATGCTTGCGGAAATCATAATCGGATGGGCCTGGAACTTTTGTTTTCATCCCCAGTTTCCCCTTGTGTTTGAGCAGTGCTGCCTTTTCCGGTGGGATATCCACAGTCCATTCCAATAGGGCAGCGTAGGTGGTGCAGCCGTACGACTGGAGCATGACCCCACAGAAAGTGTCCGAGGTCAAGTCGGGCATTTCTTTGAAAAGGAAGGTAAAGACGGGACCATATCGCTCGATGAGCCCATTGCAAACTTCCGGTGTCGCAATATTAAACAATTTACAGACGAAGGTCGCGATTTTTTCAATATCAGTTGCATTTAAGTGGTACACGCGGATCTGTAAGTGTAAAATAGAGGGAAGCGCTATAAGATTTCAATTCTGGGCAGCGATCCTGATCCTTTAAACTAAACTGACCTTGTACATTAAATATCCAATTCCGATTTTACATCCGGTACAAACTGCGGTAGTTTTAATCCGATCTGCGGCCGCGTCATAGAGTTGAGTTAAAATTGACAAATCCGGAACATCACTCGGTGGCGTCGTTCCGTTTGGTTGTTTCATGATCATCTGGGTGTAAACGTAATTGTCAAGTGCCAGGATTTGGCGTTCCAATTCCGGGTCATTTCCTAAGTGGTGGCGACAGTACAGGGCTAAATTTTACGTTTTGTCAAAATTTGATAAAATTACCTGTCAAGTTTCCTAGTTCCATAGCACTTGAACTAATCAATAGGAGAACTAGGATTGAACAGATTGAAATTTGCAACTGCACAGTGACGGACGCTTCTGGGTTCGCCATTTGTAATTGCGGAAGTTGTGAAACCGTTTCCACTTCCGGAAATCCAATTTATAAACCTCTAGAACCTGCTGATGGTTGGGACAGATTTTCCAGAAAGACAAGACGGAACTAATTCGAACTTCCAGAATTGTGCTGCTCGTGATGCTGGCGATGTCAGGACCTCGACCCAGTTACCTTCAATTTCCATACTTTGAGCCTTCGCCGTACGGTTGCATAATCAACAGGTAAGTTTCCAGCAACGCTTGGTGGAGCTGAACTTCACTTGATTATCAAGGATTCCCCCACTACATTTCGCATTCAATGTTAATTAATTCCAGAAATGATTATTCATGTTTAGATGGAAGCAATTAACATGAACCTGAGCACACAACGGCTAACTCTTGGGGTTTGATTTTATTGGTTGAGAAAATGGAAAATTTGCTTATAAACATTAAGTAAAAACATGCGAATAAATTATTTGCTTGAATTTCTGAAGCAGCTTTGACGCTTTGCTGTCAAGGAACACAAGGATGAGGCGGAACTCCTGCATGAAGACGCTTTCTTCATAATTTTCTGGATAATTTGGAGATGGACGTTTTCAATTAAAGATTTAAAATTCTCCTTGAGATGTCAGCAGCGATTTCCTGGATTTCCTCTAGATGAATTTTCGTCTGATGGTGGTGTTGTTGAATTCTGTCCAGTGTCCGCCTGTATCTCTTCACAGGTGGGACTGTAACAACGGGGAATGGAATGAATGCAAGAAGAAGGAAGGGTAAAAGTAGAAGCGATTTCAGTGTCACTAGGAGGGTGCGAGGGGCTGCGGTCACTGGGTTGACCCTTGGTGTGCCTTCGGCTAGGTCCACATCGGACAAGTCCAATACCGTGGCTTCACATAAACAGAGGAAAAGAATGACACCAATGATGGCTACGCACTTTGGCACGAGCCGAAACATTGCACGAAGACAAAGATAACTTGACCCTGAAGGTATAAGCTAAACTGTTGAGCTTTGCATGATTGTAAAGGAACTTTATATATGAAGAGTGAATTGAATTAAAGTTGAAAGTGGAAGTTTTTATTGACAGAGAGACTAAGGGGTGAAATTTCAGATACCCACTTCACCAATTCGGTCGAGTAGCCATTAGGTGCTGAAATGAAATTAGTAAAAGCGCAGGCTGCCGTAAAAGTCAATTAACCAACTTGACAATTTTCTCAAATGAGTCAAGTGGGACAAAATGACGCTCACCCCCAATATTATACCTTCGAGGGTTGATCTCAACAATGCCGGAAACCTGCATTTCCGATTGATGGACTATGTCAAGTTGACCTTTCCGAATGAATACTAGTAGCCAGTTCACGCATATACGCACGTTCGAATAGGCTGAATGCGTTAAATAGAACCTACTCAGTTACAAGATTCCGATGACAATTTAAGTAACCAATGAATGTGTTAAGTACTGACGCCGGATAATGTATAAGAAACTCTTCCCATTTCGCATCAAAGGTTAGGTTAGGTACTTTGCCTACATACAGCAGTTTTCTGGATCTCTAAACAATTTTTTGAATTTCTAAAAAATTTTTTGGATTTCTAAACAATTTTTTGGATTTGTATCTTAAGTGTTGCAACTCATGAAAAAAATTAATGAGAATCAAACTAACCAATTTGAAACTAGAGGATGTAATTTGGAAAAAGGATTTTTAATTCATATTGTGTCATTCGTAAATTCATTTCTGATTTCATGCTTCTTCCATCTCATTATTTTGGCCCAAGTTAGAACTGTATACGGACAAACTTTCAACGTAAAACAGTTTAGAATTAACCACGAATTTTTGATCGAATCAAGTTTAAGATTTCAAATTCCTATGAATTTATTGGAACTTCGATTAATCCGTATAACAAATAGTGTTTGAATTTAATAAATACTGAATTAATAACAATAAATTATGCGCAATTGTCATGTCGGATGAGGTCAAGTCAAGTCTACCAGTCTTGTCTATGTGGTGTAATGGAGCGGATGCAAAAGTCAATTCCGTGTCCAATGTCAAAGTCGGGTTGTAAAGTATTCGGCGTCAAGCTGTCTATCGGCGTTGTCGTTTGTCTCTTGTCCGGACTTGTGTATTGGGCAGCGTCGTTTTAAGCAGGCGGAGGAAGTGGGGCGGATTCAACCTGTTTCGCTGAATTGAGGGATTTTTTAAGGACCGTTGATGGGCTGCAAGTGAATTTCTGACAATCCAAAGACCGAATCCCCTTTGACACGCGCTCAATCCACTGTGTATTTGGGGATGAAGACTTTTCCAGAAATCTATGAACATGAAAACATGCATGGGGTTGCAGGGATTATTGAAATTAAAAGGATGAATTTCCAGAATTGACTGGAGAATTGAATGGATTCTTACTCTTGGACCCATGATGGATTGAATCCATAACTCCTTGCAAATCTTGTGGCTTCACAACTAATTCTTTCGATGCAATCGTCTGCCATGGCCAACTCCCTCAGCTCCCGAGCCGTGTTGAACATTCGCGCTGGGGGGACGGTGACGACCGGGACTGGAATGAACAGGAGAAGAAGCGCTGCAAGTGGGAGGAGCAGCGGCAGTAGGAGGATCAAGAACAACGGAAGAAGAAGTGGCAATATTATGGGAAACAGGAACGGAATCGCTGCCTTCACGCCCTTCAGTCCCTTCAGGCCCAAAAGTCCCAGTAGTCCTATGGCCCCACTCCCACCTCCAGCGCTGTTCCCTTCGAAGGATTCCTCTTCCGCGCCGTAAGGGCTCGGAGTCCCGTAATTGTTCATGGGTGGGGCTAATTCCAGGAAATCACAGTTCATTACAAATTCCTGGAACTCTGAGTTCATGTCGTAAATAAAATCCGAACACTCACCGTATTGTTGCATGTGTTGATCCCTCTCCATTGGGTACATCTGGTAGTGATATCTCATGGCCTGCCCGTGACCACCGTGCCCTCCGTCACTTCCGCTACTTGCAGCAGCCTCAACATACGAGTCCCGTGCCAATGCCTGACCTCCTCCAGTATAAGGCGATGCCTGCTGAGGGTATACAGGGATGGCATTGGTATGTTGTCCAGTGTACCAGTCCTTGTGGACAGGGGCACCACCACCGCCACCGCTTTCTCCAAGGCTGGAGTGGACAAACGGATTGAGTAGGATCAAGACGCTGAGAATTTCCCGGAGCATTTTGTGGAGTAAAATTTATGAACCTTTGAGACTATTTGTGAGTAAATAAAATGATGAGCTCCCTAATTAAATACTGATTCACATTATCCCTGTCAGACTCCTGGGATAAGTTCCACCACTGTTTGAATACCTAGAACTGAATGTGATATTTATAAGAAATGAACAATCATTTTATACTTGGGTGACAAGGTAGAAATGCGTTGGAGTTAAGAAATCGTGCAAATCCCAAGTAAGACCAATCAATGGTTCTTCTGAGCACCCACACCTATTGGGTCAAGTGCGGCTCTCGGGAATCCGCTGAATGACGAATGGATCTGCAGAACGCAACGAACCATTTTCACGATCTCATCCGCACTTGACACTGAAACTATATTTACTCAAGGAATGGGCGTGCAATCACTGAGGATGGAATTGCAGTTCCTACTGACCAACATTTTCAGGTGGTTCGAAGTGATTTTTGTCTAATTTTGAGTTCATTTTCATTGCATACAACAAAAAGCGCTTCGAAATCATGAATAATTTGTCGCTTTCATTCAAGGAATATATTATTTATTAAATTTTTTAATAAAACGTATATTTTTCGATGTAGAAATAAATTAATTTTATGCACAACGTAAGTACTACCGCTACCTAAAGTTAGGTATACGTTTAACACTAAAAATGACAATAACAGGTCGTGTGAAGTCGCGGGTGTCAAACATTAAGTAAATGTTCACTTTCTGAAGGGTCATGGCCCTTTTGTCATTGTCGTAACTTGTCGCCTCTTTTTTGTCAGATCGGTAAGCAAGTCTCGTTAGGTTGCGTTTAAGTCAGTCAAAGTCAAAACGTCAGGACCCGTGTGCGTTTTAATTGATCTTAAGGGATTTCTGTAATGTCGCCACGGGGCGACAAGTGTAAGTGTCACACCCACCTGTACTGCGACCAGTTTTTGCAACTTTCTCAATCCACTTTGCCCGAGGTGACGCTTTGTCCAGGAATCTGAAGAAGTAAAGATGACACGTTGTATGATGTACGACTGTATCTTTATGATCAATTACGTCAATAGTTTAACGTTTACTAGAACTTACTCCTGGATCCAAGGTGCATCAAAACCAAGTCCTCTGGAAATTCTGAACGCTTCGCAGCTAACTCTTTCCAGGCAGTTCTCGCTCAGCAGCGTCTCCTGGACATTTCTCGCCGCAGAGACGGAGAGGGCTCTCCCAACGATTATCACAGGAACAACCGGAAGGAACCAAACAATGAGGATGGCTGGAACTAATATAATTAATGCCATCGGGATTAGAATTGGCAGAAGTGGAAGAATAATTGGAAGAAAAGGGAGTTTGATTAATAATTTCTTCAGGCCCAGCGCAACTACGCCAAGGATTCCAAGAAGTTCGATCCCCTGGCGCTTGTTTCCATCGTCGCACATTGCGCCAAACATTCTGCAAAGCAACGCTCTGCCATATTCTGGAATAAAATTTCATGTACTTCACTGATTGACGTGCTAATTGACGAAGAAGTTACTCACCTTCAAGTGGCTGCGTATAAGAAGCCTCTGTTTGGTAATCGTTCAAATGCGATTGCGACCCATGTTGCGCATATGACCCGTGTTGGTTCGGGTAAATTTGGTAATGGAAGGCACTGGTAGGGCCAAAATTGGCACTTCCGGTGGCCCCTGAGCCAAAATCCCCACCTCCACCACCATGAACATTTAGACTTGGCTGGAGATGTTGTTGCTGCTGATGTTGATACTGCTGGAGCTGTTGCTGCTGGTGCTGATGCTGCTGGTCCGGATGCTGCTGGTCCGGATGCTGCTGGGCATATCCATAATCAGCAGCAGCATTTACATATGAGTCTTGATTGGGAGCATGATGATCAGTACTTGGCGCTAACTCCCTTCTACTGCTCCCAATTTCATTTGCCTTTTGATCCTTCACTTCCGGTTTCCATGTTGGATTCCCAGACACAACGAGTGTCAACGTTCCTAGTAAGAAGGCTAAGCGCCTGAGAAACATGGCTCTTGGGCACTTTCTTGATTCCTGAAGATCTTAATCGAATACTTGAGCCAAAACTGCTGACAACAATGACATGCTCAAGTGTTTTCTTCTAACTGAAGTGGTTGGATTGATTCTAATTTATTTTTATACGGGTGAAGCTTTAAGGGCATCATTCAATGAGTGAACAAGTCATTGTCAGTGTCATCGGGCATCCGGGAAATTAGCACTACTGGTCTTACAATTGACCTACTGCCCAACCAAGTCCACGCATGGGAGTTATTTAGAATCAATTAGGCCATTTAGTAGTGACAGGATGCCAAAAGGACATGACATTCTTCAGGGGGTAGCCAAAGAGAGCAGCTGTAAGAATAAAGTGCTAATTGCTAGCTGATAATGGAATTTTAATTTCGGCTATTTTAAGCTTTCACAGCTTTCACTTTTGACACGCAGCGATGTGAGCGCTTGTATCGTTGCGTCTTCTTTTGTACCGGATCCACTAAAGTGTTCGCCCAAAGTGGTACATGGAATTATATTTTGGTAATTAGTCCGACATGCTCAATCCTGTACAATTTCTTCATCAAACAGGAAAACATTTAATTAATTGAGTAAACAAAAGCTCGATTGCTCAGGTTGGAAATACCACTGTGTGGAATGGAAATGCAATTTCTTGAGATGCTTTCTCCATCCTGTGCTTTCACCAGAAACGCCTAAGGACACGCGGACTATCGCTCAACTTTCAGCTTCAACAACTGTTGCACTTTCTGCATAAACTGACTTTATTGGATTTCTCGACTTGCTAGCCCAGTACGTCTATCAGCGTCTAGCAAAACAAATAAAAATGGTCAAAATGAGGCAAGGATTGAATTTGGTAAACTTTCTTTTTGCTTTCTCTTTCTGCATTCTGCAAGTCAAGTGCTGCTGTCTGCAGAGTGCAGACGCCATGCAAAAAAGAACTGCGGCACACAGACAACAAATAGAAGAATTCGAGCGTGTGCAATTTGACCTCCTCCCTCCTTCGTCCTTCCATTCACCGCCGCCGCCGCCGCGCCGTTCGATGTTCACGTTTTGAGGTTTCGAGAGACCCCGAATTCCAAAAAAGTTTTTTATTCTACCCCCAGCCCAACCTTGTGGTGAATTATTGTGAAAACTGGGTAACGAGTTCCGTTCATTTCGGATCTCTTCCAACGGTTCTCGGGTA
Organism: Anurida granaria; assembly: GCA_034694825.1. NCBI lineage: Eukaryota > Metazoa > Arthropoda > Collembola > Poduromorpha > Neanuridae > Anurida > Anurida granaria. Next base: position 25,331 of record JAQIWD010000070.1, read on the forward strand.
TCGCTGTGCACTTCTGCAGTGTCTCGTCATCATCCTCCTCTCGGTCTCTCGGTGGGCATCGTATCATCTGTCACCACTGCTTATTTCTCTGCCACTACTTTCCCAGAGTAAGTTAAGTAACTAAAGTTCTTCCTTGCTCTAAAAAGGTGAGTGTAGTGCGTAAGTGCGAAGTTGGAATGGGATGATGGTAAGAAGGAGCCAAGGAATAATGGCAAATGGGATATGCTAATATTAGATCACCAAGTCAGGGATCTGGGAGCATCTGTATTGTAATTTGCTGTTTGGTAGTTTCTAGTTCGGCGTGTGTTTCCTCCCAACCGGAGCAGGAGCACTCGAGACTCTATTCCCTACTAGTTCGCTAGTCCGTCTGTAATCTCAGCACGTCACTCTCTCACTCAAGTCTTTATCTTTCAGAGATCTATCAAGGTCAAGCCGGCCATCCAAAGGATCCGAGGACGTGCAGACAAAAAACTTACTAAATTAGGACAATTCTTACATAGGAGTAACAGCAAGCAGTAGTGGTAAGTGGTTGCTAATAATATTATTATTAGCCGTGTTTCTGACAGGCTATTCTAATTTTGGTTGCAGCGTAGCTTCCCCGTGGTCTTTTGGAAGGAACTAAAGTGTGTAAAGTCACTTGTTTTATTTCCTGATAAAGATTTCTATGGCGTTGGATACTCCCCCAACCCGGAGGTTGTGGGAATTCAACTAACCAGATTTCGGTGAATAATGCTAGTGGTCGGTTAAGTTGTGGAAAGCTTATAGAAACTGTCGCAATGATTTGCACATCATTGTGAGGATAAATGGGTTTGCGTGCTAAAGGAGTAAATTTCTAATGAAGGGAAAACCCTAGTTAAATCACATTTTACTTTACATAAATGCCTCCAATAAGTTGGCCATTAGAGAACACTAGAAAATCACTCACGGTAGTTGTGTCGTTTTATTTCAGATCTGAAGCCTGAAGGATGCTGAACCTTGCTAGACGTTGTTCGCTCCTCAGCGGCGGAAATGGAGCCATGGTGTCGTTACCCCTGCGTGCCATGTCTTCCGGTGGCCAACATCAGATTCCGGATCGACTCAAGTACATTCCCGATGCGGACGACCCTCCATTTTTTGAGATGGTCGAGTACTTTTTCCATCGGGCATGTCAAGTTGCTGAACCAAAGTAAGGACTCCTTCAATTTGACCCGTAACAATAAAATAGTCTCATCCCTTCAATTCGTCGCTGATCTATTTATCTTTCCAGGTTAGCTGCTGACATTAAAATGGGTCCGAAAGCAACCGTGGATCAGAAGAAGGAAAGGACCGCTGGCATCCTTCGGATTATGGAACCCTGTCACCACGTTTTGGAGATGTGCTTTCCTGTGAAGAGAGACAATGGAAACTATGAGATGATTACTGGATACCGGGCTCAGCACTCGAACCATCGAACTCCGACTAAAGGAGGTAAGTTAGCAGTAAAACTTATTATTCATTCCTAAATTTAAATGACACTCATTAGCTTTTTTGAATTATTTACCCTTCAGGTATCCGATACAGCATGGATGTCTGCGTGGACGAAGTGAAGGCTTTGTCAGCTCTGATGACCTTTAAGTGTGCATGTGTGGATGTACCGTAAGAGTTCTTTAATTACTTGTGCGGTATTTCGTGATTTCGTTTGCAACAGTGAATTTCATGCAACATTTGGGTTTGGCTCGAAGGTTTGGCGGAGCCAAAGCTGGTGTACGAATCAACCCCAGAGAGTACTCAGCTAACGAATTGGAAAAAATTACTCGACGATTCACTCTGGAATTAGCAAAGAAGGGATTCATTGGACCGGGTATCGATGTTCCAGCACCTGACATGGGCACAGGGTAAAGTGATCAAATAGTGGTCATGCTGTCGACTGACAAATATTGACGTAACAAACTCTCCCGTAATTATCGTTTAACCTTTTGTGTCACACAGAGAGAGGGAGATGTCCTGGATTGCAGACACATACTCAAAAACTATTGGTCACTTGGATATTAACGGGCACGCCTGTGTTACTGGTGAGTCAGACTATGAAACTGGAAGTGTTGAATAACCTTGAGAAAATTTTGAATTGTTTAGGCAAACCAATTAACCAGGGTGGAATTCATGGACGAGTCTCAGCAACAGGACGAGGTGTGTTCCACGGTCTCGAGAACTTTATCATGGAGGCAAGCTATATGAGTATGATTGGGACAACTCCTGGTTGGTCTGGAAAAACTTTCATTGTCCAAGTAAGTAAAATTTTCATCTTATTCCACCGTTCCGTTCTCCAGCAGGATTCAATATGGCTTGCTTTTCTTTTCAGGGATTTGGTAATGTGGGTCTCCATACAACTCGTTACTTGACACGTGCTGGTGCAGTTTGCGTTGGAGTGGCTGAAAGGGACGGTTCCATTTTCAACAAGAACGGGATTGACCCCAAGGCCCTTGAGGAGTACAAGGTGGAGGAAGGGACAATCGTTGGGTACCCGGGTGCGGAGGCCTACACCGGAGAGAGCCTCCTCTATGAGGATTGTGACATTCTCGTCCCTGCAGCTATGGAAAAGGTCATTCACAAAGGAAATGCACACAAGATCAAAGCTAAGGTAGGATCATTTCCACACAAAATCTATCAACCATGATGAAAATATAGAAAGTTCCAGTATACCGATACCCAGATTTCCTAATGAAGTTCATTGGAATTTTCCAGATTATTGCAGAAGCTGCCAATGGACCTGTAAGTTCACTTTTCATGTTTCCTTTGTCCTTAGAGTTAAACCCAATCTACGTACTTGATTCCAAAAAATAAATGAAACTCTTTACTTATTTTCAGACGACTCCAGGCAAGTACATGAACCAAGGCGTTGGGTTGGGCTCAACGATACTGCAGTTGCAGCAGGCTAAGGAATCCTAATTGCGACGTGCTGTGACCTAATTTTCTTTTCCCTTTTCAGCTGCCGACAAGATTTTGATTGACAAGAACGTCCTCATTATCCCGGACTTGTACATCAACGCTGGTGGTGTGACCGTGTCCTACTTTGAGTGGCTCAAGAACCTTAACCACGTCTCATACGGTCGTCTTACCTTCAAGTATGACCAGGACTCCAACCACCATCTTTTGGAGTCTGTTCAGGAATCACTAGAGAAACGATTTGGACGAGTAGGTGGTAGGATTCCAATTACGCCATCCGAGGCCTTTGCCAAGGTACGTCACTCCTACTTATAATTTATCATGGATTCGAATGGATCTCCTATTGGCATTGGCTAATACTTTTTCGGATTTCTACACAGCGGATGGGAGGAGCCAGCGAGAAGGATATCGTGCACTCTGGACTGGATTACACCATGGAACGATCAGCAAGGGTAAGAGCGCGCTGCTCTGCTGATTTCTCCTCTACGACTCTCTGACCTCGTTTAATTTCTCCTTTCAGAACATCATGAAGGTCGCTATGCAATACAATTTAGGACTTGACCTCCGCACTGCCGCCTACACTCATTCTATTGAGAAGATTTTCACGACCTACGACGCCTCCGGTCTTTCCTTCTAAAAAGTAGAATCAAATCAATCAATGCATTTCGAGCAGCAGGTACCCGAAGTTTCCAAAGTATTAACACCAGTACCATCATCCTCTGAGAGTAGAAACCACCACCCGAATCCATTTGTTACCCCCACCCCCCTTCAAACACTGCAAAACTTGACCTTTAACAAAAATTACTGTTAACCGAGTTACCAATTGGTAGGAGAGAATAAAACCCGTAGAAAAGAGAACAGCACAGGCAGATGTGTTTAGTAATCAAAGAATTTCTTTTGTTTATAATTTACTTCTGATGTGTAATATTATTAATATAAAATTCAGAAGAAAGTCAAAAGCATATAGGGGGGTTTCAGGGGGAGTGAGTTCAAGTACGAGAGGTCAATTGAGGTTTCTTTTTGAGAACTAATAATTACAGAAAGGAAACGTTTACTGGAATCACGATAGAAAGTTAGTCTTTTCAATTTCAATAGAATTGTAGGAGTGAAAAGAGAAGTCGAAGGGAGGAATTCCATTGCCATTGCTCAACAACGAAGAAATTTTTTACGTTGAGACTGACTCCCTAGTTGTTGTTTAGTTTGTAGGTCAAAAGCTAGCAATCAAAAGGCCAAATGCAAATTACTCCCTCCGGCCTGTTAGAAAAGAAAGTTCGAAACGTAATTCAGAATAACTGTGTAGTTATCGATTCTCTTGATTTTTGTTTTATGAATACATCGTTTCACAAAAGGTTGGATTCGGAGTGGTGATGGTCAAATCGAGTATGAGCGCAAATAGGTCAAGGCGGTGGAGCTGCCCTATGATTTAGCGTCGATTCGCTCGTGGTGACTCTTGGGCGGGCGATATTTCCAGTTCCGCAAGGAGTGGAAAGTGATCTGGAAACAAACAATAACGAAGCAAAGATTAGTAGCTAGAAACTATAGAAACGTTCCGCTCCTTTGATAAATTCCGTACCTGATGGAATGGATGCATGCGGAGCGCCGACTATCTTGTTCTCATGCAAGTAGCTCTGGTCCAGTGGTCCCAAGAGACCAAGCGGAGACATGTTCGGCCTTGAGTAAAAGATGTAGTCGATAACGCCCTTGAACTCAAAGGTGTAGTTTGTGTAGGGCATCACATCATTGCTGTAAGTGGATGAGAGCTTGAATGCATGCGTGTACTCTGAAACGTCGTCATCCTCCTTTTCTCCACTGAAGGAGAGGCGGTTGAGGGGCTGCTTGTAGGCCAGGTCTTTAAAATCAGGATGATTTGAGGCAATACGCGAAGTTTGTAAAAATTCTGCCACGCCTTGTTTCAAAAGTCCAAGAAAACTTTATTAGAATAGAACAAGAAAGACTTGATACAGGGGTACGAATCCGTAAGAATACTGAATACCTGAATCTGGAAGGGAGTTTAAATCACCACAGAGAAGAAGGTGGACTTTCTCTGCCGGAGGTGCTAGGGAACTTGGATTCGAAGCGTCTGCAATAAGTCGGAGCTCATGCATCAACATCATCGTCTGCGCCAACTTCACGTCACAAAATTCTGGATCCCAGTGTATGTGGGTCGTGCAGACAAGGAGTGGGATGTTATCCACGGGGATTCCATTATCCCAGGCTGCATCCTTCGTGGCCAGTAACGCAGCGAGACCAACATTGTCTAAAATCCAGAAAAGAAAACTAAGCTACTTCAACGGGTCAGCTTTTAGAATTATTTTTTTTTTGGTCTCAAGGGCCCTTACCCTTTGTCATGACCCGGTTCAACATGTCGTCGGAGCCTTCTGCATTGGCCATTGCCAGTTGGTTAAACTCCATTAGATGTTCCTTTATCAGAGTAAACTTGGCGGATCGATACAGGATTGCACAACCGTCGACATATTTCCGATCAGACTCTGACATTGTCTTCGCACGGGACTTGGCTGCAAAAATACCCTGGGAAAAAACAAACGGGATCAATAAAAATGTTAGCCTTGCTCGACAAAGCATAAAAATTCAAAATAACTTACAGAGTAGCCGTCAGCTCGTAGTTCCGGCAGAAAATAGTTAAAAAATTGATCTGTCTCCTGTAAGAACAAGGTCAAGGGTCAGGATTAGAACATTACATAACTCAAAAGGCATGGAAGGGATATACAAAGAAGAGAGCGAGATTATCCGTACCACTTCCTGGAGACAAATGATGTCGGCAGAGTAGTGTTTTAATTCGGCTAGTATCGCTTTCCTCCTGTACATCCAATCCAGGGCCCAGGTTGGACAGTAACCTATAGTAGACAAGCAAGGTTAAACGTTAAAGTCCATAAAGATTCAAAATACTTAACAAAATTTATCAACTTCTCCTGAATTTCAATTCCATCACTTACCGTACATTTGCCGAGTCGCATATTTGTCACAGAGGACGTTATAACATAGAACTGTAAATATGCAGGCGGGTCGTGACCTTGTCGGTGTTGAAAGTGGGAGCCACGACCGCGGTGGAGGTTCTACCGTTGGAGCTAAAAACAAAAGAAAAACTGTTAGAAATGCATTGGGAATCGTTTCGTAAGGGTCGCGTCAGTCGGTGCCGTTCATCATCATGTCCATAGTTTCAGTACCCAGGCCACGCCACGAACGAACGCCGTCCAGACTTAGCTGGAACTAAAATGGTGCTGGAAAGGCCATGGAAAGGCGCTTTTTCATAGAGGAATCAAAGCACGTTCTGTTTCGATCCATCTTAATTTCACAGCCCCTGGCCGTATCCCTGCTGCCAAGGTAATTTAAGACGACATTTGACGACCAGCTGCCAGTTGACCTTGGCTATCCTCTTATGACGAATCGTAAGCTTTCCCTCAAAATCCGAATGCAATTAGTTCAATTGCTCCTTTCTCGAGGCTTTCCAGTCCCGTCACGCCCAACAGAAATTGCACTTTTCCCAAAGTGCAATTTGGAACAGATCAAGGAATTGGAACAGATCAAGGAATTGGAACAGATCAAGTTTTTTGATCTAACGGTACAAAGGAAGGGATTTATTTACGGATGAGAGGATATTGATGGATGGATAGATGAAATAATTAATATTTATCATTGCCATCCAAATACCCTTCTCAAGACGCACGCAACCCAGTTGCTCAGTCGTGCAGCCTTACTTTATTCTATCACCCGAATTATGTCAACCACATCTCAAAACATTGACAGAGGCAAGTCAGGCATTCAGTCACACTTCGGCAGGGAAGGGGAATTATCAGGAAGGGCTGAAGATGGCCTAACCTAACTGACTGGTGCTAATTGCGACCTGATTTTTTTTATACATTCTGAATTCAATTTCTCGTCGAGGTAGAAAGCTCTGCAATTTTCCCATAATGGGAGTCAAATGGGTACACGGCAGGGGCACACTTTTTCCTTCAATCAACCCCAAAATCAACAGAAAACACACCCAAAACCACAAAAACATCTCATGCAAAGCAAGGACAAGGAACATCCACACCATGAACTTGACCTACAACACCACCAGTGGAATAAAACCTAAAAATTGTATTACAATTATGGACCTATGTGAACTAGATTCTTCAAGTGGGCTTTAGATCGCAAAAACTAGCAAGGCTTTACAAAAAGGCACTGCCTAGTTTGTAATTCAGATTCAGATTCAGGTTTAATTAGAAAAGCAACACGAGACTCGTGTAGTGTTAAAATTAGGCATGGTGTTAATTTATTCCAAAATTCCAGTTGTTGCAAATGGGAACTTCCGAAGTGAAAGCAAATAATCATAATAACCCCCACAACTTTCCAATCCCTGCTCATTAATATTTAATTTCTTCATGGAGTTCCCACGCACGTCAAATTGAGACATTAATGCTCCGGATTTACTCATGTAGGTGATAAATTATACTAATTGCGGACTAAATGATCTCACAAAAGAAGAAGGGGATGATGTGTATCATTGGGGCGGGGCAACCATTGTCCCTGGCTGATCCTTGTGTTAATCTAGATCCAACGAATTATAATCATCTGGGAAAAGGTTAGTCTTGTACAACAACGTGCAAATCCAAATACGCAACGAATTGGTGAGTTGGATTTGAAACGTGGAACCCGGAAAGAATTGCTATATAGCCAATTTTTAATGAGTAAAATTAATTTAGTAATTGGAACAACGCAGCATGGAATGGAAATGACATCAAATTCAGAGTCATCAAAGGTCTTTGATTGCGGAAATAGCTAACCCCAACCAACTGCCCTGACTTTCATGGTCAATTTTAAATAAGCTCTACTTTGCACTGCTAGAAATGTAAGGAGGCGTCCTCCATCACGAACGGTGGAGGAGGACGCCTAGTCTCAGACCGTAAAAACCTCCCTTGGTGGAGATAGATTGGGACTTGCAATTAGGAATTTTCAAATTTACGATTAAGAAATATCCCCCTTCTGATGAAGATGTGGAGGTTATCAATTATCCTTATTCTAATTCTTTATTGAGACAAAGGCAAAATGGAAAAGTAGAGTAGTTGATAAGGGATGCCCAGGGGCGAGAACAGTTAGTCGGTCACTTCCTGCTTCCAAGTGTGTCACCAGGGCAGTCTTCTTCAGTTTATGTCTTCCGAGAGCTTCCTACCCCACCATCGTACAAGCACTAACCACCACCACCACCACCACCACCTTTGGCTGTTTTCATCGTCAATACACAACAATCCCACCCTCTCATCCGCCTCCCTTCTTTCCATTGTTGTGCTCAACTTCTTCCAAGACTCACATGCATCCTGTCAACCTCTATTTCCACATCCACCCTCTGCCTCCTGTCTAGTACAAACACAGATACGAAGAAAACAGTTTCCCATTTCCATTTCTCAATTAGTAGATTCATCAGCTCATAGTGCTCAGTCAGAAATTCGCTACTTTTCTCCCAGCATTGTTCGACGGCGGTGCCTAAAGGCTCTCTTCTGTTGTCTCAAGGAAAGCTGCAGGGAATCAGAGAATGTTCCCAAAGTCCTCGAAATGATAGATGGACAACGCATACTACACTGGAGCAACACTCATTCGAACTGGAAATTCAAATGGAGGAGGGGCTAACTCACAATCACAACAAGCAAAGTACGCGTCCTTCTCAGGGTTGAGGACTTCGGGGTCTCCACCAATTCCCCCGTCGTCATGTGGGATCCATCACGGCACTCCACCGCCACCGTTGGTTCTCCAGCCAAATCTCCTAACTGGACTCCCATTGATACGAAACGGTCAACATCTCCAGGCCCATCATCAGGCAACGCCCCTTGGGCATGGACATGGCCCCAGTGGACAGGCGCAGGGTCAAGTTAGTCCCCCTGGGGTCATCTGCTGCTTTCAACCCATTTACTATATCCCGGCACCTAGTCAACCTGGCTCTCCGGTTTACAATCCTCCAATCCTCGTACCATCCAGTACCAATAAACAAAATGTGAATAACAATGGAAACTTTCACCAGCAACAGGGTTTAGGGAAGTTGGCAGCGGCGGCGGAGATCCCAAAAAGGAAAAATTACAAGAGCCTTTCTCTTCGACATGCGAAACTTAAGCCGGTCCAGAGTTCTCCACCGCCGTTGACCTCTTCTGGAGGAATCCAAGAGGACCGTGACGCCTACAAAAATAACCACTACAATCATGTCAAGTACCAACATTCCAAACTGACTGCAACGGCTTCGTATCCTGATCCAATTTCACCACCTGCAAAATTAGCACATCAAGTCCTCACTAGAACCACGTCAACAAATTTCTTTGCTACCGAACCGGTTTCTAACAGCGACGAAGAGAAGCAGCGGAATGATAAACTTCTAAACTTTTACTTTTACGAAAAGCACTGGAGACCACGAGTAGAGGAAGAGGATGCGAATAACGTGAATAACGCCTGGAGTGACGCTGGAAGTGGACAGAATCGTAAGGAGGGTACTGACAGGAGCTGGGATGTCATCAAGCGACCGCTGCTTGCGAAAACGCTGTCAGAAGAGGTGACGACTACGGCTGGATTTGATAGACAGCCCGGTGCCGGAAGACACCTGAGCTCATCCCCACCCACAATATTAAAACAACAGAAGGATCTGGAAGTGGAGGCTCAGATAATCACCTTGGCTAATGGGCATCGTGACCTTGAAATCCGCCTTTGCTACGTGACCTCTTGAGGGATGAAGGTCACAGAAAAAAACCTACTACTGGATCAAGTATTTTATTTTTAAATGATTATCCAAAGTACTTAAGTCTCACTTTTTCCCTATTTCCACTGGTAAATAGTCTCGGGCTTCGGGCAGGCCAAGGAGAATTATTATATTGGTTTTAGCATTGTGAATTTCGCTGAAATGGTTTTCTGGCATAATTATTAATTTAATCGTTACTTGGTTGTTTTCGTGTGTAACATTTTTAACTGTCTTTGGAAAATCAGTTATACCCATTATATATCTATATTTTGTTCCCCCTTTCTCTATTATGGGTTTATTGTGAGAATCTTCTCTGGCTGTTGAATTATCAAAATTAGAGCTTCATAAAATAAATCTGGATTAACGTATCACAATTGTGTTGGGGAACAATAGAGTGCACTGTTATTAATTGTGAGTGAGTCATGATGATTATAAAACGGTAAAATAAATAAAGCACCACCCGAGGATCGATCGAAAATAATTTGAACTTCATCAAAAGGAAATTGATAATTAGAGAGCGTGACAATCAACAAAAAAATTTGATCTCTTTATACAGGTGTGAAATTCAGTTTCATAGGGGTTAATTAGAAAAGTACAAAAAATTTCTGGCAGCTGTGGGATTCGAACCCACGCCTCCGGAGAGACTAGAGCCTAAATCTAGCGTCTTAGACCACTCGACCAAGCTACCTCGATGAGGGAGAACCAGTTTTTGTTCAATCAAGGTGTGAACGACCCCATCTGTACATCACCACAAGTGTTCACTCTCATTTTTTTTTCTCAACATTTTCGAAATATTTCGAAAATTGGCATTATCATTACGACCTTAAGCAGCAACAGTCTATGCGGGTTGTAATAGAAGATTATAAAGGGGTAGCTTAGCTTAATGCATAACGTACTGAACCGTAGCGATATATTTTTCAGGTTTGTACGTGTGGAAAGGGTCAATACCCACCAGAAACAATCCAAACAAGGAATTTCAGTTTATAGGAATGTAAATTAATCTAGGTAACCATGGGACTTAAGAATGAAAAGTTACAAGGCGCTGCTGTTTATATTCGCGTATTTTTTAATCATTTGAATTTTGCAAATTCAAATCATTGAAAGTTCTGTGAACGTACCTGGTAAATTGTCCAAGAGGAATGTTAACAGTTTACTCGTCCCATTCACTTCCGCCTGCAGATTCATCATGTCAGCCGGAAGCGGATTTCCCTTGATTCCTAAAATTTGGAGTTTGAAAAGTTTCCCCATTTCAAACGGAAAGTTCCTCAGGTAGTTATTGTTTAGTGCTAGTTCCCTGAGCCTCCGTAAATCTCCTATTTCAGGTGGCAACGTTCTTAATTTATTGTTGGACGCGTCGAGCACTTGTAAATTTGACAACTTTCCAATATCCGGAGGGAGCTTTGTGAGGCTGTTGTCATTCACATGTAGATGAGTTAGATGGACAAGATCAAACAGACCCGGAGCGAGACTTCGGACGTTTCCTGAAATTCAAAAGGTACAGATCAGACGAACGGGATATTGGTAAACGTAGAGAACAAAGTAAAATGACCAGTCCCTTCTCCGTCGTAGAGTACATCAAGCAACCTTAATCGTAACAAGATTATGACCTTACCAGATATTTCCAATTCGGCCCAATTCGTATCTTTCCCCGCTGCGATATCCTCCGGCGATAGAATGGTGTGGGTCCGGCGTGGCCTGTCTGATCCACCATGGGAATGGAAACCGTTTCCCCCATCTTTATAGCCCATGTTGGAGCTGTTGGGCGTGGATGGATTAGAATTGATGCTGGAAATGTGACCGGTGCTGTTCCCCATGAGGATGGCGTTAGGGGTAGTTGTCCCGCCGGTGGTGTTCGTCTCCTTTGGAGTCCGGGACATCACGCTCACCTACCAACAATCATATGAGTCTTACCGCCCGCTCCCTTCGCCTGTATGGCATTTGGGTACTATGGAATTCCTACTCCACTAATCACCGTAATCGTCTTGATAACACTGTTAATTAATTGTTTAAAAAATTACGCTTTAGAACTCAACTGAAGAAAAAAAAATAACAAAGTAAAATTTAAATTTTCCAGCCAAAATCTCGGGCGCACAAAAATTGTTGCAAAACTCCCGTTTTGTGGATTTCCAACTGATAAATACCCAGCAACAACAACACAATCTGGGCCATCCATATAATACGCTCAAATATCATTCCGATAACACACATCACCCAAATGTACACAATGAACACCCAAACGTTCTTTAATTATGAAATGATTTAACTTTCTGCTATCGTTTATAATTTAATGACCTGTATTAACTAAAAATACATTCATACATTTTTCTAGAAAAATCTGAAAATTTAAAATATGTAAAAAATTATTTATATGAATCTTCACCTTAGATTTTGTTGGTGCAAACAAAAACGAATATTTATAAAACAAATAAATAGTTCATTCTCTCTGTTTCTGTGGATGAGTGTGTGGGAGATGCGGGAATCAGACTGAAATGGAATCCTCCGGATGACGATTTGACCCTGACCCTAACTGTCGAATGAGCCTAACTGTTCGAATAAAATCTTCAGATGAGGATACACTGACGTTCTGGTTTTTCTTTTATTTATTTAGCGAGAGAGAAAGATTGACAGACAACTTGTTCTGCTGACTTCTAAAATGCTACTGACTGAATGAAAAGGAAAAGTGGGAGTATTCTTTCTTTTTACTTTACGCTGGGGGTGGATGACCTCTGGCATCCTGTTGTTTGTTTGTGTCTGTAACCTTCTGAGTTGGCACGTCATTTCTCCAGCGACACTCTCAGATCTAAAAGTTCGAAAATTTAATTATTTTTTACGTAGCAAAGGGCGATGTACGCATCGGTAATCTTGTTTTGACTTGTGGCACAAAAATACTCCTCACAAGCAGTAATACATCACGAATTATGATCCCTTGGAGCTAGTATTTGATATCCTTTTTATGACAAAATTAATTTCTTTTACCTCAAGATTCTTTATTCTTAGGACGTGGAAATGTTAGTCAATTGCTTATTGAAACATCATTCAGCGTTGAAGTAATTGTATTTTTGATGAACTGACAATTTCCGCAATGTTATGTGGAGATGTGTGGAGATGTGCATGCTGGAGATGTTTGTATTTGTAAAAACTATTTTAACCTAAAAACCCACCCAACCCTTAACATAACTAACGAGTTTTGATTGAATTTCAACAGCAGGGCGTAAGCTGTGGAGAATCTGCTACTGTGCATTCATTCACGGAACGAACGGATGAAAGGCAAAAGGGAAATCCCTGCAAGTGCTGCTGCACTTCTGCTAATAATGATTCACCATCAAAATGTTTTTTTCGCGGCTCTTGCACCTTCTGAAAATTTACGACTGCTTACCCCTGTGCCTATTAACATGAATCATGGTTAAGAAACGGCTCAGTTTAATTATTATCATTTATGACAGTAATTTGTATCTGTGCATCATTCCAGAACATTCAAAAACCAGTTGTTGACTCTTATCGGCCGCATTCCTGCCGCACTCAACTCGAGGTGATCTGGAGGTTGTTGACGTTATCACTCACTCACACTTTTGTTTACGCATCCGAGGCATGTGACTCTTCGGACAGAAGATCACAAGACTAGACTTTACTGTATAAATATAAGATTTATTCATACCCATACCCTTGCTCTACTCTGTCATTTCATTATCATCATCATCAGTTGACCAGTCTCATAGCGTGTGACTGTTTGGATCTCGCCAACACGTTCTTCGTTCATAGCGAACTGGAACCGATTGTATTCACAAGGGCATTCCTCTTCTGTCAACCAAGTGAAGTGGACCGGACAAAAAATTGACGCCGTAAACTAAACACATTATCAGAGTATAGGTGATATCATATATCAATTAGTCATTGTCATCTGTTCCGTCTCCCCTACCTGCCTGTCGGTGATAAGCGATAACACATGGTAAACCCAATTACACTCGAGCTCGATACTGTAGTTTAATAGCTTTCTAATAATAATTTACATTTCTTGTCATAAACAGGAAGCAGACTCCGGGAACCATACCAAGAATCAACAGAAACGGAAGTGACGCGGCGGCCAGCTGAATAACGTTATTGAACTAAATTCTCACGGAATGTTCTTCAAAGTTGACAGTAGTTTACGATTTATTTTGGTGAGTGAAGTTTGGAGTGTAGGACATTGATCTCCTTGTACTGACTGAAGGAAATTCATGTATTACGTCTTCACATTATCAATCACGGTCCGTGTGTTATTTAGAAGTAACGAAAATGTACTGGTACTTTTCATC
>JAQIWD010000071.1:0-38600 GCA_034694825.1 Anurida granaria
CGCGCTCGAGAAGTCATGTGACTTAATTTTGGGGTCACGTGACTAAAATTTGAATTCGCGTGGCGCCCCTCCTTAAACTTTTCCCAGTCCTAAACCTATATCTGTATGTCAGAGAAGATTTTTAATTTATTTAGTTTAAATAAATATGAATAAATAATTACATTCATTTGACTAATTCTACTTTTGTTTAGGAAAAATTTACAAATAGGAAAAATTGATGTGGACTAGTTTTCCTGTGTGTTTACTTTTTGAAGAACAAGCCAGAAGCTCCGTATGCCCCACCGTATGCTTCAGCGTATGCTCCGCCGTAGAGTGGAGCCGCTGCAAAGTGGTGGGTCTTAAGGAGAGGTGCTGCTGGAAGGACTGCTGGAGCGGCATAAAGGGCTGGAGCAGCGAATGAGCTTCCTACATGATGAGCAATTGGGCTGTGGACGCTGTAGGCTGGGTACGTCTATTCAAAGAAAAAAACAAATATGATAATTCACAACTTAAGTTTCTTGAGTCCAATTCGTTAAGAAAAGTCAAACGACGCTTACGGCAGTAAGAACGGGTGAAGCTACGGCTATCGGAGCAGCAGCAGCGTAGACCGCTGGGGCAGGAGCATGGAGGAATCCAGCTTGGGTTCCAGCAACCAACAAAGCGAAAACGAAGAGCTGGAAGATTTCAAATTAAATTTTTAGTTACGATTTTTTTCCATGTTGGATTTTGGATCCTCATTGCCTTATATTCGCTCTTACAGTGTTCATTTTGATGAATGGATGAGGAGTTACTAACTCTGATTTCTAACTGTTGCTGGTGGAGATGAAGAGATGACTGGATGACATTTTGAGTGGTTCCTTGCGTTTTTATAGTCCTACGCTTTTCATTTATCAAATACAGCCACAACGTTTGGAAAAGGCTAAATATCTCCTTTGGGCGGCGTCCTTCCGAAACCTGAATCAAATACTAATCAGAAGAGGAAAGGAAGGTGAGAAATTTAAGTGTGACCCACTTAAGATGACTTGATTGACCTATTAATATGAGGAATCTGATCATTTGGTTCAAAATGGACCACTTTACGCAGGTAGCAGGGGGCGTCTCGTTAATGAAACACCACTGGTTCTAATCATTATGAATTTGGTTAAATGGATGATGCTTCGAGTGGACTGTATGCGCTTGTGCCATTGACACTAGACGCATGTTGGACGTCACCAAACCTCTCAGTCAAAAACCAAACAGGTTTTTTATTAAAACAAATTGTCGTGATTTGGACTGGGACGCTATTACGAAAGTCCAAGTCCCTCTTGACATGTTTCTCAGTTAGAAAAATGGATCAATGCCATCGACTTTCTGCATTGCAAAATCAAAATCAGGGAGAGTTAACCAGTTAAAACCGTTTTGCTTTTATTCCTTCCACTTGTTAGCTTGTACAAGGGATGCACAAGTAATTCTTCCAGAAATTGCAGTTTTTCTGATAGTTTCTAGAGACGGAACAAGTTTAGTTTTTGTCTGGAAAACTAATACTTAACACCCCAAGGCTTAAAGTCTGGCTCCCAGCTCCAGCAGAGGTCATAGCCTTGTAAAGAACTGGGGTCGCCTCAGGCGAGTATTTTCTGTGCTAAGAATCATGCCATGGATCCGCCTCTCCAGGACAACTTCCTTCTTGAATGACCAGACAACCCAGATTGTGTAACCCAAGTAAAGGGCTCCTACGAGTGCAAGTACCCAATCGACACGATGTGCGAGGTCGGTGCCGAAGCTGAGGATTTGTAGGGCCAGGAGGACGGTGCTAATCTTTAACCACCGGGAGAGGGCCTTGCTGTCACGCTGTTACAAAAAAAATAATTCTCAATGTATTCTAACGACTCCATTGATCATAAATCATAAGGGCTCCCCTTTTCGTACATTATTTACAGCTAGTAGGAGGTATCTCGCCAGTATCGCCAGTACAATAGTTACCAGAAGGTAAATAGTTAATACAATTGTAATTTTCCAGCCTGGAATTGAGTAAATTACAATCAGAAAATTAGTTTCCTAATTGAGATTCTGTATGTGATGAATCTTACTCCCAAAGATGGTGAGTTGTAAATTGTATGCAAAATAATTGATGACTTTGGTCCCCTCCAATTCGTCAGGCCTTGCCAGGTAGACTATGAAAACAGCCCAGAAAATACAAATGGCAAAAAATGACAATCCCTGTAAATTCCTTAAAATTTAGAATACCAAACTTCTGCAAGTCTCGATGAATTAATTACTCTTACCAAATTGATGAGTGCAATTATCCTGGCACCACTTTGAAAGGAATAACCGCAACAGGGGTCAAGGTTGCACCCCGAATCTAACGAAAGTATCCGAACCATCAGGATTCACATTTTGAATGACACTGACTCTGTCTGTGAGTCAGAACTCTGAATCCGAGCTTAAGCCTAAAGTCTCTTCAAGTTGATTATCCCCCGGCGGTGAACCGGTTTGGGGAAGATTTGGGAAGCATCCTGCGTTCAGACTTGTGCAATCACAACAAAACCAGTTGCTCATTTTTGGGTTGTTCAGTCTGACCAGTTAGGATGTCATCAACACTTTGGATGGTAGGGGCCTTGGAGAACTATAAATACTCAAGGGATCATCACAAATGACATCCAGTCATCTCACCAACAACATTCAGAACAGAACGAATTTCGAGTTACAACTCCCAATCCACGCATCAAAATGAACGGTGTAAGTTAACAATTGCATAACCAATTAAAATCCCATTGATTCCTACTTTTCATTCTGATTTCCAAATTTCCAGCTCTTTGTTTTCGCTATGTTGGTCGCTGGAACTCAGGCTGGATTCCTCCATCAACCAGCGCTCTATGCCGCCCCAGCTCCGGCTCTTAACGTTGCTGTAAGGCTAAAAAGAATCACAAGTGAAGCACGCTATGCATGAACACTGGAATTAACTCTGGATTCGTTTCGTTTTATAGGAAACCTCTCTAATTCATTCCCTGGCTGCTCCAGCAGTCTATGCTGCACCCGCCGCACCAATTCTTCCAGCACCAGCAGTCCTTGCTGCACCAGCCCCAGTTTATGGCGCTCCAGCTCCAGCGGCAATTGCCGCACCCGCCCCAGTATACGGCGCACCAAGCTGGGGGAAACTCCCACTCACTAACATACATACATACGGCGCACCAACGGTTCTCGCTGCACCTGACGTACGTCTCTACAATGGCCAGATTCCGACAATCGCTGGAGCTTATGCTCATCACTACGCTGCCCCATCCTATGGGTTTGCCGTTAAGAAGTAAACATTGCAACTAGTCAATTCCTTCGAATCTCAGCAAAACTAAACGCCTAGAATTTAAATTAGGGTGAAATCGGTAAATAAAATCCTGGAAATATTTTTATATCACAAAAGCTCGCCACAATCCAGCGTTTTAATGCCCTAGAACTTAGAACGATTGAGTTATGTAGTGTCTCTGGACTTTGGAATTGCTGGAGTTCTCGATACAACTATTCGCCAGAAGAATTCAGCGATCAGGCTCAAAAATTCGATGTGTTGCTGAGTAATTAATTATGGCGGTCCACTTTGAGTATTTGAAGGAATTCCTAAGGCTTTCAGGACTTCTTCATTGGATACGTGGTCTGCCGGGTTTTCTTGTCGGTAGGAAAGAAGGACTCCTTGCCCACCTTTCTTCACAATCAGGACACCTCCATTTTGGAGCGCATCACCTTTGAGGTTCCCTTTCATCCTCGCTGCCCTTCCCTAAAACAAATCCAACAAATTTTACAAAAGTGACATGGAAAAGGGACTATTCTATTGAATTTCGAACCTTAGCTATCGCTGACCAGGCACTGCGTGAAAAGAGTGACATGATGATGCTACAGACGTTGTAGCTTCGGTAGTCGAGTGCAGCGTAAGTGGCCTTCTTAGAATCCACGTACAAATCACCAGCAAAGTACTCCCCCTTCACAAACTCCTCGACGCCTAGTTCTTCCAGCCCAATTCCTACCAGGCGTATGTCATGGGCTTGAAATAAGGGCATGAGGCTACTAATCTCCGCAGCTGATTGACGACAAAAGAGGCATCCGAACCGGCGCAAAAAGATTATTACAACGGTCTTATCTGCCCAAAACTCCTCCATTCGCACTGGCTAAAACAACAAAATGGCGGAAATATGTGTTAAAAATCTTGAAAATTGAAATCTGTGTAAGCAGAATTAATTTTACTTCTCTGTTAGGAACTTTTTGGACCACAATTTTGCTTATTTTCCCAGATTCCATTGTAATTCTGGCGGCGTTTCTCCTGACGTTGACTAGCTGTTTGGTTGTGAGCAGAACCATATGAGTATTACCTAGAAAGACAGGACGCTGGAACGAAGTGC
The DNA here is from genome assembly GCA_034694825.1 of Anurida granaria. Lineage (NCBI taxonomy): Eukaryota > Metazoa > Arthropoda > Collembola > Poduromorpha > Neanuridae > Anurida > Anurida granaria. The sequence goes on from JAQIWD010000071.1 coordinate 4,341, forward strand.
CACTATAGGAAATCCGGAACTGGGATTGAGTTGTATAGAAAATATCCAGGGATTTTAGTACCTGTTGAAATGGAAGGAATGGAGGATTAGTTTGTCACAAAAATTACCCGAAATCAATAATTAACTCCAACTTCACGCTGCTGCTGTTGAGTTTGAATAAAATATACCCAAAGAAACCGGTTAGTATGTAATTAGGTGTGTGTCACTGAATTCAAGGTTAAAAACATTTTTTGCGACTGACCAAGGCGTCACTCTGAACTGTAGCACGAATACGCAGAAAACGTTTTAGCGTTGGTTCCAACTATGTTTTTTGGTGGAACTCCTGGAAAATATTATGCTTTTGGTGTTAATATTTCAATTCCAGAGTTCAAAGTAAATACAAAATCCGAAATGAAGCATCGAACCTGCCTTGCTGTGGTTTTAAATCGATACGGAGTCACATCGACTCCTGGAGAATAATGGGATATCCTATCACTTTAATTCCTTTTTATTGGAAAATTTATTGGGATTGCATTGGCACTGGAAATTCTAGCCTGGAACCCAAATTTAAAGTGATCCTCCCTCCCCTTCCATGTTCATCCATGCATAATTGAACAGAAAAAGGAATGGGTGGCAAATGGGAAGAGAAGAATTCTAATATTTCGCTATCGATACTCGCGCACGCACCCATCTAAAATCGTTAATTAAAATTTTAAAAAACAGTCTTACCAGTCTGGAACAATGGGGGACGAATGATGGGGATCGGACGCTGAAACGAATTCGCTTACATTGGACTCGATTTTAGAGTTAAATAACGACTTTGGAAATTCCCAACTTGTGCTTCTATATTTCTAAAAAACCTTGTACAAAATTCGAATCTTCACAACAAGGATCAGCTGCAGGAATTGAGCTCTCTGAACAAGAAAAAATCAAGGAGGCAGGGAGGGATATTGAGGCAAGGTACGCGACGCCGTAACTTTCTCCGCTTCTCTAGTTCGTGCATTCGTTGCTTTTATTCCAGCGTTTTTTTTTTGGAATTTGGGTTAACCGATTGGTTCACGCCACATCGCAACTGTCCAGGATCACGCTCCTCCAGGTGAAAAAGTTCCGCCGTGTCCGCGTCCTGAATCATTTAGCATGGAATCATAGAAGGTGCGATAAGCAGTCGAAACTATTTTCCATACGTAAAATTTTATTAGAGTTACAGTATATTTTTGCATTATGGCGTTTGGTTCTAAGAATTTCCAGAAGATGTGCTGGCCCTATCCAGATTCTCAACAATCGCGAGAGGAGGAGTTTCAGGAGGATTTGGTAACTTTTTCTCCTCTTCTTCCCAGTAGAGACGATTTCTTTCGAGAACGGATTGGACTGGAGAGGGCGGTGGTGTCACTTCTTGCCCTGGGCGAGGTATCGCTTGTATCCAGGGAAGCTTCCAGAGGTCACTCGCAGAGAGACGGGTCAATGGGTCTGGATCAAGGATACTGAACATGAAATCCTTCAACTCCTTTGACATGAAGCGTCGAATCTTGGAGAAATTAAAACAATTATTCATAGAAGAGGAAAAAATGTTGAGGTTCAAATACTTTACAAAAATGTTGAAAAGTTACCCGGGATCTGAATTTCCAAGCTCGCTTCAACTGGGCATCTAAGAGCTTCCGGATGTTTCCGTCATCGAAAGGAAGGGACTTGTTGAGCATCACAAAGAGTACAATGCCAGAAGACCAAATGTCGCTCTTCATGGGGTCGTAGGGTTTCCCCTTGAGGATTTCTGGAGCGGCATATGAAAGTGAGCCACAGAATGTGAGGGACTCTTTCTCTCCAGAAGTCATGGAGCGTGCAAATCCAAAATCTGCCAATTTGATGTTGTAGGCCGCTGTGAGGAGGATGTTTTCACATTTGAGGTCACGATGGGCAATGGCTTTGCTCTGCAAGTAGCTGAGTGCTGGAATTGCAGAAAATATTCGCTGGGAGTTGGGCGTGTCTAACTTTTAGTGGTGAGGACATTCACCTTTGAGTAGTTGGGTAAACCAGATCTTGGCCTGCCTCTCCCTCAATGATCCGTTGGCCCTAAGGAAATCCAGGAGGTCACCATTCCTTCATAAAACCGAAAAAATAATTAATTTAGAGCTTCCATCATTAGATTTCTAAGAGGCGTCGGATTTTGCAAGAAAAAAACTTACGGGCAGTACTCCATAAAGACAAAATAAAGATTTTTCCGCTGGACGACGCTATGGATTCGGAGGCAGAATTTGTAATTGATCCGTGACATGATCTCGAGCTCTCTCGGGAAAAACTTCTTTATAAAGTCAGGCGGAGCGGAGATGGAGTCAATCATTTTACACGCAAGTTGTTGTTTCCTATGGGGGTCATCCTCATTCCGTCGGAGGTCAGTGTACTCTGCTGTATAAACCTAAAAAAAATCAATAATTTCTAAACGGTCAACCTTTAGATAGACATAACAATAAAAAGATGGTGGACTTACTTTGGCATAGGCGCCTTCCCCTATACATTCTGAGAGCGTGTACCCACGTTCCGCTAGAAGCCTCGCACATGAACCGCGATTCGTGAAATCAGTTGGCGGTGCCATAAAAATGCTCACATCATGGACAAAATTCGATAAAAATAATTATTGCAATAAATTGAACGTTTTTGTTGATAAATTGAGAGTAACAACCTGATCGATCGCGTATTAAGTTCCAAGTCAACCAAAAAAAAACGTAAGCGAACCTCATTGAGAATTTATTTCTCCTTTGATGTTAGTCGTGTAAATAACTATAATAATTTTGGAAATGTAAAAAAACTTTAACAAGGGGAATGGGCATGTCATGTCAGCGGCATCACATCCTCAGTGCACAGCGCATGAGGAATTTGGATGTTAGTAACAAGGATTGACCCTTTGAGAGAGAGCCTTCCAAAGTACAATGTACAAAAGATATTATGAATTAATTAATGACTTAAAAACTTAAAAGCGAGAGCGAGAAGAGCGCAATTTAAAATTAGTACAATTTAAAATATTAATTTACAAAATTCTTTCAAGTACCTACTAATTTGTGTTAAAATATTTAAGCGTAATGTGTAGTTTACAATTTTTGCTCAAGAGAATACAGGGTTAAGTTAAGTAGAAAATTGAGTATAAGGAAGTCATGGCCATGGCCTTTGTTTTGTCATTTCTTGGCTCATAATTTGTACTCCGTTCTCGTTTTAAATGCATTGATTTCATTTTGAGCAAAGTGTAACCCTTATTCCTTATTTTAAATTAACGTAACAGTTATAAGATTCTTAAGTGAAGGTCGTTGGTTAGGAATGAGGTCAATGCCCTTTGAAATTCAGGCGACCATTTGAACACACCCGCAATTTATTCCTAAGAACACAAGAAATTCTGAAAAACGAAATAGGGGGAAAGGGCGACGAAATACCTTACCGAGCAACAATTTGGGACTTCACATTTTGGTAATGAAAATTAAGTAGCTTCTAATGAGAAAGCTCCTTGGTATCGAATAATAAATTAAATTTAGCCTAATCTGAGACACGTACTTTTGGAGATCTTTTAGAGATAGGCGAGGCGTCGTAGAGAGCCCTTCTTCTTGCTTGATTTACCAACACCACCACTGCTCCCTAGATTTGCAGAACGGGGACGAGGTTTTAGTATCGGGCGAGATGGGGGGATGGCCGGACAAGCATGGGCATCCTCTTCCTCCTCAGCGTCCATGTCACCAATGAGGCGACACTCCGATCCGAGATGCTCTCGAAACATGCACAGAGCGCAGAATCGGTAGGAGCAGTCGGGACACTGGAGTACCATAGGTGGAGCGTCCGTGGTACAATTTGGATCATTGTTGTTGACCTCGCTGACCAGCAGAGAGGGTGATGAGGATGACTTCAATTTTAGTTGTTTGGACTGGAGGGAACGAAGGAGGGACGGTGACGGGGAGATACCGCGGGATTTTAGTTTCACGCGTGGACTCCCGAGCCCGGAGTCTTGACTGAATTGTACTCCCGAGAAACCGGGAATGGTTCCAGGCTTCCCTTCTGATATGATACAATCGACTCCATGCGTTGAGTCTGAGATGCTGAGGGCGGAGGTGGAGGCGAGGAAGGGACAGGAGGGACTCCGGGTATTTTGGAAGTCATGAAATGAACCTTCGCTTACAGGATGATTGCTGATTTCTCCATAAATTGGCGGGGTGAAGGGGGGTGTGACTATCATACTGAAGTTGATGGACTCAAAGTCTGGTGACTTGAATTCAAAAAGGTTGGAAGAGGACCCTTCTTGCCTAGCGTCTTCGATACTTGGCGTGAGTGGAAATTCAATCCCAGAATCCATGCTCTGAGCTGGAATAACGTTAGACTTGGATTTCTCCTTCTTGGTAAGCGAAGGTAGAGGGGAGGCGACAGGGCTCTTGCACTCGGGACAGGAAAACAATACTTGACCTGCCATAAGTTTTAAACCCGCCTGGTAGGATTACAGAAAATGAATAATTAATCGTCCATTTACATTTGTGCTCCAAATATTTAATCCGCTTACTTCATATCTCCGTTGGAATCGAGAGGAGATGGGAGTTGATGAGATGCGAGTGGCGGAGCCGACAGAGCGCCCGCTCCCGCTCTTCTTGCTCCGAGTAGTGGACCTCGAGGAAGAAGTTCCAGGGGTCACGAACACATGATTGTTGGCACTTGTAGGGCGAAGGGCTCTTCCGGATCCTGGTTTCTCATCCTCACGCTCCTTGCTCTTGGATTCTTCTGTTGGTTTGGGGTCAGTGACTAATGGCGGAAGCACCAACGGCTGAAAATTAGAAAAGAACAAAGGATTATAAATCTATGGAAAAACTTGTCAGTTGGCGGTGTTATACCACGTCGAGACACTCGTCTTGGATAAAAAAAAAAAGTAAGCTGGAATGTGCGAGAACTGGAGTCAAAGGTGCAAGTGCAAATAAAGAGGATGCCGACATAAGGAGATTACCCTCGTCTATTCTGGCGCTGACCGTTGCAGTTGTTATGCTCCAAAGTAAACATTTTGTGGTTCTCTACTTCCACTTCACTCCCGTCATCCGCATCTTTGCCTCTTAATCCCATTGACTAAATATTATGCATGCATTGCGGCTATTTGCTCAGAGCAAGATAAGCAAATTGACATTTCACATCTTCTGGCTCCAGGATCAATTCTTGGAGAGAAGGCCAGACACAATCGTTGGGTACATCAGCAATCAGAATTATAAATGGGTTCGTATTAATTATAGCTCCAAATAGGGTTAGTATTCTAACCTTATTTAGCGTGAGATTAAAATAACAAAACCAGCAGCTATCGACGTCACTTGCGAAACCATCCCCAAGCTGCCTTAATTGACATTTTCTTTAAAAGTTGATTCAAATAGAAAGCATAGGAATCGATTCCGGATCTTGTGTAAGATTCAGGTCAAAAGCGCACATGGAGTTAGAGGATACAACCCATGAATGAATATGATGGGGAAATTCCTACCATGCGCGATGAATAATACCACTGATTGAGCAGAGATCAGATTGAGCAGCGGGTAATATTAATAGCCTGATTGATTGATTCGATTCATACATCGCGTTCGTAAATCGGGCCAGCATTTGCCTATGTACGTTACTTTAACTTATCTGAACTTTAACATGTGAAACTTCAATGAATCCGATTCGAGCTTCCGCTAAATAAATAGTTTGTCAAATTACCTGAGTAGATTTGAGGATATTTTCCTTGTGTTCCCGTATGGTCTTGGCGAGTGCTAATCTTCTAGAATTGACCAATGGCCGCTGTTCGATGAGATCCTTCCATCCTTTTGAGACTTGATGTATAGCTCTGAGGTCATTGTCCGAAACGTACTTGCTAAGCAGAGCGTCCACAACAACGACAGGGAATTCGGTTAGCATTGTAACGAAGCCTGGAGCCTTATACCTTGTAAAACTAAACAATCCCCAATTAAAGTAAGTCCTAATTAAGATACCCCAAAACCCCTAACCAACGATTAATTAAGAGAGGAGCCCTAGTCTACTTTTCAGCCCATTCTGATTACAACTGACGGACGGATGAGGTTTACTTTCCCTTTCTCATTCTTGCGACTCAACCGCCAATTCCACACTCCAGGGGCGTAACAACTCTACGTCACATTTGGGCAACCCAAATCCAGAACTCGCGTTCATCCAAAAAATAAAAGTTTAATCCCAATAGTTCAAAGAATTTATTCAATTATCCAATTTTCTAAAAAAATATACATGATCATGTTATTATTGGCTCCCGTATTAATGTTGAATTGTAATTGGAAATTGACATTGTACAATCTACAATGTAAAAACAAATTTTTTGCATCAAGAGCAAACAGGACGTTGTTTTATCAATGTATCCTTTTGATTTGAGACAAGGATAATATTTTTACTAAAATTAAACTTCAAAAATATATTTATTTAAAAGTAAAAAGTAAAATCCAAATTAAAATTTATGAAGCGCGGTCTGAAAATATTCTTAGAGTTTATTCTTCATTTCATCTAAGGTTGCGGCAAGTTAATGGGGAGCAATGGTAGAGCCTTGTTTCCGAATGTCACACGGTAATTAGTAATAGACGTTAATGATGAATTTATCACTATTCCTTCTATGCATCGGTTTTTTTCTTATTTTTCCACACATGCTATTTAAACAGATTACAGAGGATTAATGGAATATAACACTGGATTTATTTAAAACAGGAAAACTTCAGCTTCAAAGCTCAAAAATAACACCTGGTTTTTTTTATTTCCATATATTTTCAAAAGGCCCTAGGAATGGGATTCGGTCATGATTGTTTGCGTACGGGTCCAGCTTCGACAGAATCCTAGAAGTTATGGAAATTACGAAATATACTCGTTCCAAATTTGGAGCTTATATCGTTTACTGATAAAAAAAAACGTAATGATGCAAAGACAGTTTTATTTAAGCGGGTCATGTGATATAATTTTTACATACTCATACGGTTCCAAAATTGTTTGCTCTCATTTCGGGGAGGAAATATGTGTTGGGGCACAGGCCTCTTCGGCCCTGACAATGTAAATTCCCTAACTGACAGTTTTCAAACACCAAGACATGAACATCTGATTGGTTCTCACTGGACCGCTCTTTCCAGATTTCAATGGTCAGCTGTTGTGTTTTCAAACTCACACCCTTCTGGGGGGACAAGTTTTGACAAGTACATTGCAGTTCTATTTGGTCTCAGAAAACAGGAGTCAATAAAGTGAGGGTTGGATTTTGTATTCATAACACATCAAGGCAAGAAGCGGGAAAATAAATCTCACGTTGTTTTTTGAATGCAATTTCATTCATATTCTTCAATTCAATTCAATAATCGCATTTCATTTCTCATCCTCATTGTCATTCATAGATTCATAAGATTCATTCTGCATTTTTTGTTAGTAGGTCGTGTCAGCAGTTTTCCTAATTATTATTCCTTGTTCACTTACCAAATGGAGAGTCCACGCCCAACGGGAGGAGAGACACCCGGGCCGTCCACCAGCAAGGAGGCAACGACAGGCCCCAAAGATCCCACCAAAATTCCTATGATCTACATTTGCGGAGGTTCTTTTCTTTTTATAAAACAAAATCCAGGCTTCCAAATCCATATTTCTGTTGACAAGTATTTTAATGACATCCCATTAATGGTTTTGGTTCGGTCTTCCAGAATGTCATTGTGAGAATGAAATCCGAGCCCGTGATCCCATTCGGTGTCGAGAATGTGGATACCGGATCATGTACAAGAAGCGAACAAAGCGATGTAAGTGAACTAGATAAAAGCAGTACTAACATGCACTTTGCATGTATTGATTCTAATTTACATTGCAGTAATTGTTTTTGACGCTCGATGATCCCCACCAGCGATAAACTGAGAGAACAAGGAGAGGACCGACTTTAGGATTACTTCAGTTTGTACAGACCTTTTCCCTAATGTTCCCTAATGTTCACAGTAAGATTTTCTTTTGTAATTAAACGGATATTATTCATATTCATAATTCAGTTGACATTTTGAGTCTGGAAGGAGGACGTAGTATTTACTTTTAAAATGGGTTGACATCTGTATTCATAGTAAACTTAAAGGCATCCATACGTGTTTAGAGTCAAAATGTTGTACACGGCCATGCTGAACTGAAACTGCTTATAGTACATGAAAACAGTACTTTTGAAATGAATTATTTCTGACGATTGTGGGGCACCGCCCCAACACCCTGGTTTTGGTTTTAAACTTTGACCTCAACAAGAACTTGAAGCATTTTTGGGACTATTGTGTGGGATCATCATGGTTGTTAAGCCGTGTCGGCGACACTTGGTTCCTGTTGTCGCATGACTTCTGGGAGTTCCGGTGGTTGGGAAAGTGGAGCAATGTCAACTCCCTCCCACTCTCCGTTCTCATCCCTAATACAAATTAAGGGTCAGGAACGAATTTCATAAAAATTTCATTTTCTGGAAACTCACTTGAAGACGAGGGAAATCGTTGCGGGAAGTTGTGGCTTTGCAGTTCCTGCATTGAGACCATAGTCGCTAATCTTCTTTTTGTCATCCAGCTCACTCGAATCACGAAATAATTTCTGGTCTTCAGGCGAAACCTTTGTGATTCCTAGAATTTGTAACAATTTATCATAAACCTTTCTTATTGGCTGGTACTTTAGAATTCCAGGCATGAAACCACATGAAGTCAACACAATTCCTGACGTTAACATACCTGAAATCATTCGCTTCAGCTCAAGGACCGTGCTGTCTTCCTTGGCGTCGATGAAGATTGTCGTCTTCTTTCGACGTACCATTAGAAAGACATCCTGTAAATCCAAAAAATCATTCAGTATTTGCTATATTGCTAGTTTGGTTATGATTATGCATGGTATGGGAGGTAGCTAACAAGCTGAGGATTGAAGGAAGCAATAGCGAAGCGGGCACAGACTCCAGGACGAGCAGGAATCCGTGGACGCAAGGCGGCCGTTGCTTCAGCTCCCTGCACTTTAACTTCCGGATCCCCCTCCACGTCTCCTTCCTCTTCGTCACCTTCGGCGTCATCGCCCTTGACGCCCGGGCGACTGTTTTCTCCATTTGCAACCGTGTCCGTAGTAGCTGTTTTCTTTGTACCTTCCCCGCCATCAGTTGCAGAAGCTGACTGCTCATCACCAACATCCACTTCCATTTCATCTTCTGCTGAATTCCGTCCGGCATCATCTGGAGTCTCGCCAGTAATGGCCGACAGAAGGTCAGCGTCCCCATCAAATGACGCCATTCTCGAGAATTAATTAACTCAGAAGTTAATCAATAACCTTACAAAAAGTTCGGAAATTTTTTGCCAAAAAAGAAGAGAAAAAAAAGCTAAAGAAACGACAGAAAAGGATTCTCAAAAGGAACATTTACAAACAGACGGGGTGGTTGATTGATTGTTTGGTGAGTTTGCTTACCATGGTAATCGACGAATGCTGGAAAGTCTGACGGTCCAACATTTGGATCGTGATTCACGATGACTGCTGTTGGACCTGGACTACTGCAGGGCACGAAGTGGGACCGTGGATTAGCCGTTTGTAGAAGAATTGACACGTCCCCCTGGAGCAAAGATAAAGAAACAATAATGGACACCAATATAAGCATCAAATTCAATGAAATGTAAATTGGGAACACTTTAGCGCGGTTTGGAGGCACAGGAACCAGCCTGAAGGGTTGGATTAATTTTGAACTTACCGAGAAGAAGGGGAGGTCAATTGATGAAGGTATTCTGGGAAATGAAGTGCACCGTTATGGAGTGAAGGGAAGTCGGTGAGAGGCGAAACCTTTGGACTGGTTGCGATTTTCTGGGAAAATCACCTGGGAAGTTCACAAAGTTTTGACCTTTTTTTTTCAGAATGACACATCGGGATTTTGAAAATCCCGCCATGAATGCAATCCCGTTTTCACTGAAGAATTGCATGAATTAATGCACCAATTCAGGATTGTACATGTGCATGTGCATTAATGTTATGGATTCAGATATTAATGCAGTACTGATTGGTGTTTGGATAATATTGTCCAGAATTTACTTATCGTCAATGCGAGATGGATATCCATCGATACAAAATATGATTACACATAATATTTCAAATGAGTTGACTTCCTCAATTAAAACTGATTTAAATTATTTTTTAGAATTGTTGTACGAGTGGTACGAACCACGCGGAGGAGGGAGGATGTGAAAAGGATCAACAAATCTTTACGTGAACCTTTTTAGGCCTAAGTGAACCAGTCCGCTCTGTGTACGACGTACGTGACATTGTTTGCGCGCAATGACTCCACACTTGGACCATACATCCCCGAAATGTAGTGTGAACCATCCTTGGGTCTTAGGTTTTCAGTGGCAATGAGAATAATGTCGACTAACTGACCAATGAAGAGGAACCCTAGAGTAGACATCTTCAGAATTCCCATTCCAATGTGTCCCAAGTAAAGGCGATCCACGCCCAAGGTACCAAAGAACACAGAAAGGAGCAATGTCGTGGAGAGGTAGTAACCATTCCTGAAAAAATCCATCAACCATTGAATATTAAACCTGTGAGCTAATAACGCTAATTACCAAGTGAAAAGGTGTATCGCTTACGTCCATTTGCAAGGGATTAGTTTTGTAAAACTCCTATTTCCAGTCTCTTCGCAAATCAAACCTTCCACGGTCTTGCATTCCACTAAAAGGATTGAAGAATTGAGTTTACACAATTAAAGACCAAAATCTAAATGCTCCGAAACGACAAAAGAAACTAAAATGACAGGCCATGCATCAGCATAACTTACTTGTTCCGACATTGTCCGGTGTACAATCTCTCGGTTGTTGCGTCACTGGGTCAATGCTGGACGTTTTGTTACATATGAACTGTCCCATTCTTAATTCAGCACATTTTACCTAAACATAATTAGTATAATTAGAAGTACACAACCTGCCTGCAGATGCAGAAGCAATGATCAAACAAAGTTGTTTGATCATTGTCCAGACAGAGTTCTATCTCGGGACTTACATTATGACTAATTCCGATGTTGCTCGAATCTTGTTCCGAGAGCGTGGGAATCGGGATGGCGGCGAGTATCGTAATTACGAGTGTTGTTATCGTAAGTAAGTACCCATTCCGTATCACCATCGCTGACCAACTTCCACCTTATACAAAAATAAACAACATGTATTGAATTGAAGCAAGTACGAATTAAGTTTACAAGTTTACTTACGCCCTTTAAAACGATGTAGTTGACCATCTGGTCTTTCTGATTGTTACGTCCGAGTGGGCCCTTTGTTCGGTCGATGCTAGGTGCTCCGGATCGAAAAGGTGGGGGTGACACATTAACAAATTACAGAAAGATTAATTAATAATGATCACTCATTCCTTCCTTTCGCTTCGCTGTCGTCGCTCGTCCATCGTCCGCTGTCGGTCTCACCAGAAGTCACGTCACCAACCCCATCACACCCCACAGCACACACACAAGAAATCAGCGATTTTGAGCTTTCAACCTAGCGTGGTCGCAGCGCTCACTAAATACAGATTATTGAAGATTGCCAGACTCATTTCAGCGAGCAAAGCGAGCAGCTAAATTAAGAAAAGTAATATTAAAAATTAAGCAGTGTGGGGTGTGGGGTGTGGATTTTGTATATTTTAGTGAGACCTTCCTGCGTAAACTTCCAGCTTTGGTGATTCAAAAGAGGTGCTTGGATGAAATTGGAGATTTGTTTAGGAAAAAGAAGGATTTGATTTCAATTTCACATTTTGGTTGTAAAAATCTATTTCTGTCCATTTTCCTTTGATTTACCTTAAGTCAAAGTTACTAACACTGACACATAATTTAAATATTGAATTCCAGGAGGCTGGTGAATACGCAAGGTCTGGAAGGATGAGTTGTACAAGATCCAAGGCTCGGTCCCAGTCCATTCGCTACGGAGTTTCCGCCGACTTAATTACAGAGTTCAGAATACTCCAACTTCATAGAAAAAGAAAGAAAATGGCTGGGGCAATGGTCGACAATATCCGAGTACCAATTACAGCAGACCACATCACATACACCGTGTCAACCCTTCACGATCAAGGAGCTCCAATCAAAGGAAGCGTGAAGTTGGTGAACTTTGACCTTTACCTTCGGAGGCCCAGCACCAGTGCGGTTGTATATTATGAGATAAACGCGGACACCATACCCTCCCACACCGCTACAACAATTACTCTGAAAGACGACGATGACACTTATGTCGTTGAATTTCATCAAGGCGATCCTAAATTCGGACAATTCTGGGAGAGGATTCAACACTTAATCGCTTGTGCCTCCACCGGAGTGTAAGTAATTGTAATTTCTTCGTTCACTTAGGCTATAAAATGACGAGCTTACCGAACCCAAACATCCTCATACAGTTGGGTCTTGCACGTGTCAAGTCTGCCAAGATAACCAAACTAACATTGCTTAAATGGTTTTTAGAACTCTGTCGGTGTCGGATTCGGCACGTTCGTCGTCACTGTCGCCGTCGACGCCACCGCCTTCGTCGCCACCTTCGACCGCCTCTACGGGTTCACGTCCGCTTCCCTCTACGGGGTCGGAGGAATCAGATCCTCCATCTGAGCCTGTCTCGTCTCCTCCATCGCTTGAAGACAGAAATGACCATAAAGTGAAAGAAGAAGCAGGAGGCGATGAAGCATCACCAAGGTATAACTTCAAACATTTTATTATAAAATGGATACTTGGACTTGGATCACTAAACTCCACAGATGACATTACAATTTAATGGCATCATCTTCTAAATTACTTTTTTTATTGAAATATTTTTACAGTAAAGAAGAAAGTCCGTCGCCGCCGATCAAAAAACCTAAGGCCGATCTCCTTAACCAACATTAATTAAGTGTACGCCGATTCCCCTAAAGGTCACATTTGAGTCTTCCACGAGGTTTTGCTTTCTCTGTATTTTCTGTTTGACAACTTGAGAGTGGTTAATAATACTAAGTTTAAAAAGTTGCTACTACGCTGTGTAATTATACTAAATTAAGAAATTATCAAACAGAGAGGAAGACAATTTGACCGTATTCCAAGGTGTTCCTGCACCAACGTTGCTTTTCTTTTGATTAAAACTTTGTGAATTTGATGATGTAATTTGGAATTACCATTGCACAACTCACATGTGACGAGTGACATGACTGTTCCATCTTATACGCTTCCTGACAATTCTTTGACTTATCAGGAGAAAATTGTGATGCGATCCCATAATGTCCGGAACTCTCTGGAGATTCATTTGCCAACAACTACTCCATCCTCATTCTTTGTTTGTCTGAAGTGTGATTGCTAATTCCAATTGGGATTGTCTTTTTTTTCTCCAATTTCCATTGTTGGCTCTTGTCCATAATGTGGTGATGGAGGAAGCGGAAGCTTGCCCTTGGGTCGAGTGAAGAAGATCCCATAAGGAAAGAGCCCCTCGTTGACTAGTTTCCGATTCCGCATACTCTTATTGTTGTCCAATTTACCTGCCTGAGCAGGTAAAGCCACTCAATTCTGAGCAAAAATCAACAATGAAATCATGGTAGCAAAAACAGATAGCCTCCCCAGCGATACTACTGGGAGCAGATGAGATCATCTTACAATCAACCCTGATCTCGAGAGACGCTCCCTCGTGACGAGACGAACAATGGAGAAACTAATAAAAACTGCAGCACAATTTGCATATTTACTGTTAACTTTTTGTTCCGTTCTGAGCTTGATTCTGGGAATCAAAAGCAAAAACTTGGAATATAAATATGGGACAATGTCCGATTCCTTTCCTGAGTCCCCTTCCAACTTACGAGCCAGCTAGCCAACTTGAATTCAGCCTAACACCGTAAGTCGACATTGCTAGATTTAGGAGCAAAGTCTATTCTAAAAAAAGGCATTCACATTTTTAAGTTTCGATTAAAATTTGAAGCAACTTGAAGTTGAGATGACCCTTCTTCCTTCCTACTGGATTCGAATTCTCCCACTACTCCTTCTAGTAGTCATTGGCATCTCCCCATTGGCTGTTGAGGGTGGGGGAGGTTCTCCATACTCGTCCAGAATGCGCTCAGCCCGGATCAAGATTTGCCTCAACAATTGTTCAGATTGCAAGCGACTCTATGACGACTACTTCCACGGGCGGAGGTGTGCCGAGGCGTGTCTGGCAGAGAAAGGACGCTTCATCCCGGACTGCCACAACCTTTTCTCCATTGCCGAATTCATCAACAAGCTGGAATAGGACAAAGTCGTCGTCCTTTGTTCCCAACTTTAGAGCAGTTTAATTCCATTTTATTTTTACTTTTTACTTCCCAATCTTGTCCCCACGTACAAATTAAAGGTGTTAATTTAAATGATTAATAAATTATAAACTTTCGCCTCTGGACCGGGTGGCGTCGGTGTCTCTCTCGTCCTCGGTCTTGGAACAGTTCATCTCATGGGCGAATGAATCTGGAGATTGTCACAGGATCAGCGCAATCGACAGTCCGGAAGTCATCCCATGCTCTCATGCACATTTCAGCGCAGGAGCGCCCGTCGAAAAAATCTCCATAGACTGAAATCACATACAGGAATCCGAATCACCACCGCTTTCCAACAATGACTGTGGCCAAGCGTCGATTTCTTACCTTTGACACACTGTGCACAGTTCACAATGCAAGTGGGATTGGCGTGCGCTCCAACTGAGCCTGCCGCCAGTTCCAGAATCCCCACAACCAGTAATCCACACAAGATTCGAACGGTCAAAGAATGCTCCATCACTTCCAGAAGATGCTGGAGGAAGTCGCCCTTTTTTTCTGAAATGACAGCCACGCGGGTGAAAGTCAAACTGAAGAGAAAGTGTGAACCGCACGTCGGTTTTTATGCTCCAAATTTTTGTTTCTGAAATCGTCACTCATTTTCAGCCCGAATTGAAAAATTAAGGATACGGGGTTTATCCTTCATCTTTCCTAATTGAATTTTCTCCAAAGTTGGAATCAAGACTCGAAGAAGTGGGGCTGAATTTGTACTTTTTTCCTTTTACTTTTTCTTCAATTAACTTTCCCCATCACGGGACCATGATGCTCGAGATTACAACTGTAATAATTAGTTTTAGTCTTGGCGTGTATGTGGGTTGATACAAAAATTGGGGACGTGTGGGTATTATCTTAATTAAAAATTAAAAATTAAGGCCAAAACATTTACATCTAAACTGTAATCTAAAAGTAAGTCAGCGGATCTTCTTAATCTCGAAACTTAATTGCTACAAACATTTTCTGGGTAAAGGTAAATGGAAACTAAGTCATTTTGGTTGGGAATGCATTGACGGCATGCATTTTGGAGAAGAAAATTACTTAACGAACAGAGCATCTACGTTTGCGCAGGCGTCTGGAGTCTTTTGTTCATGGTCTTGGAGAAATCCGCGAGTATCGTTCGAACCAGCGTCGTGGCCTGCTTGGCCACCTTCCTCCGGTGCTCAATCAGCTCCTTCCGGGTAATGGGTTTTGGGGGCGGGGTTTTAAGGGCCGAAGCGTTTCCGGGTGGGGCTGTGACGTTGAGTGGGACAAACTTGACTGCGGTGGATTTCTTCATCGTTTTATCCACGGTGGATCGGACGCGATTGAGGAGTTCGCCACTAAGATCTACAATACCCGTCATGAGGTCAAAGGTTGTGGAAATGAGGGCATCCCTCATAGTCCACGTCTTTGGCGGCGCCGCAGCGGTGGTCAGAGTGTCGTTAGAAGCGTCCTGAGTACTGTTAGTAGCGCCAGTCAAGTTCTGCACCTGGATTTCGTCAGTTGGCGTCGGCGCAGTCTCAAGAGTCTCTCGTTTAGGCCTGGTTTTCCGAGGAGGCATAACCTGAGGGGTCACAGGATCAAAGGTTAAACGTCTCCGTAAACTTATACCGGCGGAGGTGACATTCACTTATAGCTCTACAAAGTTTTTTACTCTCTTAATAGAAGTATATAAATCTTGAACTCAAATTATAACAAAAAGCTCCAAAATTTCCAGTGTTATGACTCTCTTACAGCTTCCCTTTTGTAGTTGTTCCGGGCATACATTTCCTCCAGGGCATCCAGGACATGGTCAGGGATTTCCTTGGCGTATCTCCGATTGGCGTACAATCCGTTGGCGACGGGGTGCGTGATGTTACCGTAAGGCGAAGCCACGGGTTTGAATCCATAGGAGATAAACGGTAGATTTGGACTTCCGTACGCTCTCCCTCCGCCTGCGCGATGGTCATGGGAGTAGTTGGGCTGTGGTGGGGCATAGGGCGGGAGGTCGTACCGCTTGGGGGCGTGGTGGGGACTCCCTACGGGCCCGTACTTCCCGCTAAAGTCCAACACTGGAAAAATGGAAAATGAAGAGCGTCAGGTGAAAGAAGGTCACAGAAAGTGAAGGAAAACAGGGGCAATCCCACTGTTTTTAGCATTGAGGAAAGGAAAAAGGAGAAGAGCTTTTGAAATTTTTAATTTTTGCGTTTGAATTTGCGTCATTTTCAGTGCACAGAGAATTGACCAGAAATTTTTCACAGTGAAAGACAAAGTGGAGTCAGCAAGTGCTGTGGTTCAGAAAAGTGTTAAATATGCACAAACATGGTTACAATTTCTTACCTCTTGGATTTATGTACATGGTGGTGGTGAGCTTATGTACGGACGAGGGCAATTATGTTCAAGAGGTACCAAAAGGAACCAACCAAATTTTGTTTAATAAAGTAGTGATTTCATACAAAAATAAATAGTGATGGATTTGGTATTAAGCGTCGAAGAAGAAGGCTCCACCCACTCACACAACCAATCAGACACGCTCTCTCTCTCTCTCATTGGCACAAAGGTCAGAGCTCATTAGAAGTCCTTGCGTACACTAAAAAAACTAAACAAAGCTACACCTTCCTTAGTAAATTAAAAGGCATTAGAGATACATGGATGGGGGGGGGGGGGGTAAAGGTTGATGGGAGAAGGAAGAGGAAGGAGGTGTCGACCTCCATGTACAAACGTATAACAGTAATTGGCCATGTACAGACTTTTACAGGGTGAAAATAATATTTCCAAGGGGTCAGGGCAGTGCGGTCAAAGGGGTCATCTCCCTTAACCGACGAGTTCCCAACCTGGTTTGTTATGTGGACCAAAGTAGGGCTTCTGTTGTTGCTCTTTAAACTGGGGGGCATGGACGGGGTGGCCGCGCGGGCCGAGGTCAATTCCAGGCGTGTATGGGTGGGGCTCATGGATGGGGCCTGGAGAGTAGTGGACATTGGCCAGCTGGGACACGTCCTGGCCTTGGTTCCCGTCAATCACGTGAACTGGTCGCCGGGTTATAACCTGTGATAAACAAAATTGGCTGTTAAGGAGTTGACAGCTCCGGCGACATCGGCGACTAAACAGTAGCAACACTTCCTGACTACAAGGCAAGCAAGCGTGTTAGACCTGCGTCTCACTTACCGTTATAGTACAAAGCCCTCAAATGTCATTGTAATGAGGTTGACCTTTGGGTTTAAGGGTGTTAGCAAGAGGTCAAGGCAAAGGCCCAAAAAGCAACCACTTTGTGGTATGAAATTCAGTTTTATTAAAACAAATTATTGTTAGGTTAGTTTGTATTCAGGGTCGTGTGACCTTTTGACACATTTAGACCTTTGGAAGCATTAGAGAAGGTGGTTAGGGAGCATTTCTGATTGATTGTTGGTTAGCGTCCAGGAGTACTCTAAGGTTTGTGAATTACTTGTCTCAGGTATCCAAAGAAGGGATTTGCGTGGGACCCTTTCTTGGATGAAAGGAAGTCCCTGTAGGGACCCACTCGGAGGTAATGGCGGAGTTGCTGGAGACCATCTTGGTTCACGTACTTCCCTACGCTGGGGTCATTCTCGTATCCTCCCAGATTCGGCGTGTCGATCTGGAAAAATGAAATCAACCGATGAGGACGCTTGAATTTTAAAACTTGGAATTACAATACTAAATGAATGCACTCATACACCGCGCCTGCGCTTCTGATTTACTGAACTCAGTAAATTAATTCCTCTGCCTCAGGATTGGAAGTTTTTAGCAAGAAATTGTAGAAAATGAAGCAGAATAAGCATATTCACACAATGGGGACGGGGCTTTCCAGAATAAATTAAAGGCTTACCTCCGAAAATCCCAGGCGAAATTTCGACAAAGCGATGAGACCCAAAAGAATATTTACAAGAAGGAAATCTTTTGTTTAGTTGAACAAACGCTGTTTACTGACGTCATTTCCTATGTACATAATGATCCCAAATAAGGCTCTTACCGCTAAGCCTTAATTAATAATTAACTTGAATAGTTTATAGAAAAATAGAAAAAAGCGCCGAGAAAAATATTTTTATAGAATAAATTAAAGCTAGTAGAAGAAAAAACAGGAGTATAGACGTAAGAAGATTTTTAGAAAAAAGGAAAAATTCACAAAAGGACTTAAAAAGTAAGACGCTGAAATTTCGTTGAAATTCGCACAACTTTTTCAACTCGTGTTTTATGTCCCCTCTGAAAGGTAACTGAGAAATAATGGACGGGAGACTGGGGGTAAAAAAAAAGAAGTCAAGGATGATTTCATTGGACGAATGGAACGTTGGGGGAGGAGTTTGGAACGGGTCCTCTGGCGGGGGAAATTCCAAATAATGGAGCCATGGCAGGGTTTCCGTGGAAAGTCCGGACGGGAGAGCTCCCCGCCGCAGCTAGGTTAGGCATAACTGGAAGGCGACCAGCTTGTTGGAGAAGCCTTGCCATCGGGGTTTCTGGAATTGGCTGCTGGAGTCCCGCACCAGGTGGGGGGACCTGAATTTCCACGAATCACATTTACATTTTAATACAACGCCCCCACGAGCCCCGCCGAATCCCACCGAAACTTCCCAAAAAGTCCGAAAATACCAAAAAGATCAAAATATTTTAAAGTTTGAAAGAAACCAAAGAAGAAAGTTAGAAAGTTAGAATCAATGTACAAAAAGATGGAGACAAGGAAGGTCTTTTTTTAAACAAATTTTAGATTTTCTCCAGTAATGACTAAATTTTCGATGCATTTTGGATTTTACGAATTCTACTGAAAAGACTCACGTGTACTGGAGCAGGGACGGAGGATTGTCCATGATGACCGTAGTCTGCCCACTTGCTAAAGTCCATGTTCAAAAGGACGCCAGACCGGCATGGAACACGTGGATTACTGGAAATAAAATTTGGAATTAGGAAAGCGTGCTAACTTTGAGCAAATTAGAGCAAACTTGGTTACATTTCATGGTCAGGTAGAACCATCGGGTAGAGTTGGATCGTGTCAATGATGTCCGTGTTGTCACAAACAATTCTTGCGAGTCGTGCTTTTCGTAATTCTGCCAATTGCTCAATGTTGAATGAATGCGGGTAACCTCCAAGTTCATACCAGAATCGATCTCCCCTCCGGGCATTCGAAAACTGGGAGGCAATGATGCAGGCAAAAGTGGGTCCAACCATTGCTCCGGGCAGGGGCCGTTCTGAGACGCCGCCTGACCAGAGGTCAATGTCCTGAGGATGGACGTAAATCTGAGAGTAGCGCTTGACCGTGATGTTGTTCATGGAGCCAAAGAGGTCATCCCAACCCTCAGCTCCTGGGAGACCACAATACTTCCTGCAAATATTCAATTCCATTTATTAGCGCAAGGCGCAGGATTTCGGGGAAACGTTCAAACAAACAGACTCCATGGTTAAAAATATATGGGACGCTTACCTGTATTCCATGTACGAGGGGAGTCCAAATTCTCGTCCTCTGGCCATATTGAATGCTGCCAAGTCCACACCAAACGGCATTCCTGGTTTTCTAAACAAGTGATTCGTAACCTAGAAAGTTACGAACGGCGCATTTAATTCTCCAGTTTCAATAAAAACTGCTCTCCAGCATTTGTGATTAATTTTCTACCTCTTGGGTAACCGAGTCATCCATAGCTTGAGCCACTTGATTGGACATTCCCATAAAGTATTCGTCAATCACTCCAGCCCGGTAGAGGTCAAAAGGTTGGCGAATGAGGTCACGAAGTCGTCTCGACGCTGCACATCAAGGGACGGTTAACCGTTTTAGAAAAATTTTTGACCAAAATTTTGAAAACGGTTAACTTACCAATAAATTTGTGAGCCTTCGACCACCGTTCCACATTGGTAGGAAGGAGGGAATGCCCGAATCGAAACGCCGCGGCGGAGAAGGAGGCAAGGACGCCCGGGTTGACATTCGGGTCATAGCCGTCCCAGTACCCTTCCTTTTGGAGCAAAAGACCAAATTTGGCCATGACTTCCTTCCCGAGGACCAATGGGAGAAACTCGTTGTACGTGATGTGCTGGATCTCACCAATGACGACGCGGCGGGATTCCTGGAGAAAATTATCAAAGATTGGTCAGAATTCCAATAAAAATCCAAGAATTCCAAGAAAATTTTTCAAAAACTGTCAAAACACTTTGAAAAAAGACAAATTTCAAAATAATTGGTGACAAAAGTTTTTCCCTTACTTGGTAGACCATTTCATCATCCCAATGGGGGTTGACCTCCCCCAATTTGTGAGCAACGCGATTGTGCTCTCGTGCCATGAGCGTGTGCATGCAAGTCAGGACAAGTTGCTCATTGACCCGGATTTCTCCAGCATCGAAACAGTACATGCTTCGGTTAGGCCTGGAGCAACCCTCATCCGGGATGTCCAATTTCAGTGGTAAGAGGTCATGGAGTCCATACTGGGCAAAGACGGGGTTCATCCGCAAGAGTCCTCCATACCCTGAGCGCAGGCTCCTCGCAAAGTTTTCTTCAACCCCGTAGACCGTGTTTCCGTCAATGATGGCAGTGAGGATGTTGAATTGGTTCCGAGAGCCCAGTCGACACCCTGCCCTCGTTCCAGGAAATCCCCGGACAAAGTCGATGCACCTCACGCCATAAACGCCATAGAAGGGATCGTCATGCGGGATTTGGATTTCCATGCAGTATGGATTCTTTCCAGTTGGTGCCCGATTGCAGCATTCTTCCACTTCATTCCGAGTGATGGGGTCAAGGGGCGTGGCAGTAAGGGTCAAGTCGTGATCCATAAATTGTCCCCATGAAATCAAGAGGATTGTGGCCGCGTGGTCATGGTACCCTTCATCAGGGTGGATTGTCCTGGACACAATTCGTGGCGGTGGGAGCGTGGACCCGTGGTGACCCACTCGGGGGTCAGAAATGGAGTCGGCGTAAACGGGTTTGAGGAGGCGGGCAAATGGGGATTGGACAGCTCCCCAGGTGGGATGCTTCAAATTGTTGCAGAGCCCGTCGTACCTCCGGTACTTTCCAGGTTGACAGTGGACGTTGGACAAGAAGGCAGGGCAGATCTCCCGGACCAGTGTCTTGGACGTGTCAATGAGGGGAAGTCCGTGCTCAATTTCGTCCACGGACAAGCCATACCTGGACAAAGTTGCAAAAATTAGTTCCCGGTACACCAATTCCCAGCAACCAATCCCATTTTATTTGGAAGGATTTGTAGTTACTCACGTCCTTGCAAGGATTCTGGATACTTCCAGTACGAGTTCACCAACCGTGGCGAGTTCCTCATGGGAATACCGCTCTCTCTGCTCTACCACGCCTGCGCAAAACATCACTCTTGATTTCCTTGTTATTGTTGTCTATTTTGGAAACAGTGCCCCTAGTTATGCAAATGGACTTACGAATGTACTTCCTGGCTTGGATGTAAGCGTTGTTGACGGCATCGTAGGTGATACAAGTGTGGGGTCCCCCGTAATTCCTAAAACGAAGGCGACAACTTTACAAAACTTGTCATCCCCAGGTCACACTCCATTTCCGTAAAGTCCCATCTGGCGACTTTGGGGCCCGCGGGAGACAGCACACGCAGGCGCAACATTCGTTCAAGACAAGCTTAGGAAATGAGATGTCAAATCTAACGTAATTAACCCATTAAGACCCACTTGGGTAGCTGGCTGTGACGAACGAGACGCGTTACACAAGGCGTTACATTCCGCAATTTAAGCGAAATAGCTTCAACAAAGTTACAAAAACGCATCAATCCTTTCTGGAAATTGAGCGTTTGTTCCGTTATTCATCGCCATGCGGAGTTCGGAAAGTTGGAACCTCCCTTCCTTGCTCGGTCGTATTGTGGCCTGCCAAGAAGCAAGGACCATTTCAAATTATTTGCTCTAGGCTTCTTTGCAAAAGTGAAAGCGACACTTGAGAGCTGCGATCTCAAGGAAATTGTTGGTAATTCCTTATGTCTCCTCATCAAATCTACGTGGTTGCTCTTGAGCCCTTCTTTTGTAGATTCCGCTGAATCACGATCTCATCAACCACGGTGGTTGACGACGACAACGACGGTGGTTGACTGTCGTCGTGGGTAAAGCTCAAGAGGATCTTCCTTAATCCCAGTAAGTTAATTATGAAACCCAGCACGGAATGGCCACTCTGGTCTAAATCCTTTCTTAATTAATCGTGCGAGTCGTGATGACCGAGCATGCGCCCACGGTGTCCTACATTTCCTAAGCTCGTCTCCGACGACCTTGAAACTTTGGATACGGCGAGGCGACTGGCGACATCCGAACTCGTGGGGTGGGGCACAGGGTGGCAACATTCTGTGTCCGACTTACGGATTTCCTCGTATCGTGTTCATTTGGTAGTCATAGGCGGACGTCCTTCCGGGACCTTCCAGGAGGAGAGCACACTCGCTCGTCCCACCATCTTCCAGGGGGTACTGGAGATTCTGAGCTACCGCACTCAGGGAGCATAGGAGAGGAATCAGTCCAAGGAGGATTTGGCTTTTTCTAAACAAAGAAAAGAAAAACAAAAGCGTTTTAAAAACAAAATCATTTTAATTTCAACATAATTTCATTAACGCGAGTCTGATGCAATTGCGGAGTTACTTTTATCAATCCCACTACTGATTGGGTAACAATCAGGCAACAATGGAAATTTAAATAAAAAAGCACGCACGACAATGCCGTACGACCACAAAAGGTTTACTTGGTCCTACTGGGCTTGGGCTGCCGTGGATTAATCTAACAATTGAAATCTTGGTAGCCTCCTCGTGCCTAAGAATAAATTGATTGTCATGAAAAGTGATGTAACGAGTGGGATGAAAGCGCCGCAAAAGAAAAGTGACGTTGTCGATTACCGAAACTGGCCGAGGTCAGCAGTGCCCGAGAGGAAAATCCCTAACAGTTCTTGGCCAATTTTCTACCCAATCCGTTGCAAAAACTTTAAGCCGAGATTGCAAAATAATTTCAAATTGATTCCAAATTTGCAAAATTAGGAAACTGGCATACTGACAAAGTATTCACAGTACTGGCATACTGCGAATATAAGCTTAAGCTCAGAGAAAGAAGGCTTTAATTAAATTATTTTGAATCTGAAAGCATGGTGAGATGCTTAGGGTTGATTGTTGTTGGTTGGACATTGTTGAGTCCCTTTTGCACTTGCCCATAAAAGGTTTTAATTGTTTTCCTTTTAATTACGATTGTTGTGAAGTTTTATGGGTTTCTCTTGTTGCTTGTTGGATAATTTGGAGTCTTTTTTATGCCAAATCCCAAATAATCCATTTTGCTAAAAGGAAGGAGACTTTCTAATGACGCCAACGAGCTAAGGGCTAAGGCACATAGCGCTCATTAATTACCCACGCAGATCCCTATCCTGCCCAACGAGTACCAAAGTGCACTCAGAAGGAATTTCCGTAAAACATTCTCATTGGATGGAAATAATAAGTTGTTGTGACTTGACGAGTGAATTTGCGAAAAGGTTCTCGCAGTTACGTCATCCGCAATTTAGCAGGCCCACCCAGGAAAAGATTTTTGCCAACTTGGGTTCAAGGCGCTTGAAAATAGATGCTTAGATAAGACCAAAATTAAGTCCCTATTACTATAACAAAGTGAAACAATGGAAAGGATCACATCAGGAGTTAATTGGTTAACTGAATGCTTGGCTGAATTCCCAATACTCCTCCTCTGATTGGTTCACTGGGATCCGTGGGGTGTGGTGTGGAAGAGAGAGTCTCATTGAATTTCATTCAAGAAAAGGAAGTATCCCGTGGACCCACACCCATCTTCTGCCCTTAGCAAATTCAAAGTCACAGATTTGCAAAATATTTGGAAAAAAAAAATAAATCAGGACGTTACAGGTACTACATAGGAGAGGTGAACGGGGCAATAAGAATTTGCAACACCACCACCACGGTTAAAATCAGAACCTATGGTGATAACCTGGGGCTACCCTAGGGCAAAGAACGCAAAAAAATAACCTTAAACCTAGGAGCTGGGTTGGGATAAATTGCAAAAGAAAAGTACAAGACCCATTTGGAATTTGTGCAAAACTGTTTAATTTCCGGTCATTTTATGGTGGGAGAAAATTAAAAGAAAGGAAGGGAACTTGTACGAATGAATGAGGAGGAGGATGATGGTTTTCTGTGATGATGGAATAGGTTATGAGGTCAACAGAGTCTTTTCCTACTGACCTCTTCTGGCGGAAACAGGTTTTCTGACTCGGAAATACAATTCCCACCTTACCAATGGGAGCTCGGGACGTGACGTCATCCAATCATAAAACCTCCTTCCTTCCTTACTGACACTGAGGATGAAAGTGATGAATTTATGATCGTTTCAAGTGCTTGGACGTGGTCTGGTGCCCAGGGTCATGACACGACTCCCACCCTCCTCCTAGTATTACAATCAGGGAAACTGCAGTTGTTGATGCTGGGATGCTGAGAATGAGGCCAATGTCCCATCAGATCCCAATCCCAACTGACACCTTGAAATGCACATCAAAAAGCACTTGGGTCCACTGCAAAATCCCAAACTTTACTGCAAAACTGCAAACTTTGCTGCAAGATCCCAAACTTTGCTGCAAAACTGCAAACTCACGAAAATATTTTGTGAATTCGGCCTCCTTGCAGCTTCAAGCTTTTGCCATTTTCGGATTTTGTCCGTGCCTGATTTGCCAAAGGAAACAAAAGGATGCATTTTGGAATTGGCTCCGCACGTGCATGCGCACAAGTTTTCCTGCTCTAGATTGGCTAACCTTTCTGAATCCTACACAATTTATAATCCAATTAACCTTGTTCTCCTCATCTTTTCCGACTTTTCGTCCAAGATTCTAATGAGGAGTCAACAGATTACCACTTTTTGCTTCCAAAAAGAAACAAGTTGCACCGGAATTAATCGGAAAACAATTGAGACCTTTGGTTCATTTGGAATCCCCACAAACTTTTTTGTAGTCAACTGCAACTGTTTGCAGGTGGAAAATATGTACAGGGGAATTCAGTGCAATAGTAGTAGGAATTGGAGCATAAAAGCTCCGTTATGGATTTCAAAGTGCAAAATCATGGATGCAGGGAACAATGCAGAGGGATCCTTTGGAAAAGATGATGAAAAGAAAATCTTTTTTTTGCGTCATGCAGGGTGTGGGAGATGCCTGGAAGACAAAATACACTTACGAATGTCATCAATTACTAATTGTGAGTTATGATACGGACGCAGGCGCATTAGGTCGTTATTATTAATGGGTGTAACGAAGTTTTAATTAATCACAAAGAGGATTCATCGCAATAAACGATGCGTTATGAAAAAATTGTGGTGGTGAAAAAAAAAGGAAAAGATAAATGAAGTGGATAATTTTTAGTAATCAAGGGTGTGTGTTTTAAAGTGGAAATTTAATGTAACTAAATGGAAAAATTAACTTGTCAAACTTTGCAATAGGGCTGAAACGCTCTCTTACCATTTCCTTGGAATGTTTGTACAAGATCACACTTTCTCTTTGGGAATTTCTTGGCTCGCGTCTCTTTAACACTAATTTCCCACACCTTCTCACCCGTTTGTCTTTGCATCCATAAATTTTTAGCAAGAAAAGGTTAACGATTGCCCCGGCGGAACTCCTTATCCTCAATTGCCATTTGGGAATTTGTAAATTTTCCTTGTAATATTAAAATTTGTACGGAAACAATAAAGTAAAGAGGAGCGGAATTAGTTATGGGAACTAGATCCCTTTAATTACTCAAAGGTGTATAAGTTGTTAAGTGGATCTCCCTGCTGCGGCTCATTCATATGCATGGGGATTTTCCTTTTCTATTAAATGCTGTCGTACTTTCTAAGACCACTCGACAGACATGCATCTCCAATGCGCCAAAATTTCATTATTGCAATTGGTAATTTGCAATTTGAAACGTACAGCAAAGCATCCCTTCCAGTAGTAGAAATTGTCCTAAAGGCTCTCAGGCACGGGGGCAAACTGTACGTGATGGTGGTAGTGATGATGGTTCTTGCACTTTGCAAATGCAAATCAGGCCCAACTTTTCCTTTCTTACACTTTGGGTTAGAATCAATCAACAACAATTGAAAAGACACACAAGAATGAGTCGTTGGTAATTTCCAATCATCATCAGTCCTGCGAATAACGTTAGATGCCCGATGCATCGCGAATATTTTAGCAAATGGGACTCTTTGTAAATGTGTGTAGTGGAGGAATTGAACTAGTTTACGAGTTCCTTGCAAAAAATAACAATCCCACACACGTCCGTCCATTCAAAAGTTAAGAAAGGAAGGAATACAAAAAAGTTCACTGGTAGCCTGTCAATTTAACAAGAAAACAATTGGAAGGAACTGTCCCAGTTGCAAAAATAAACCAACCCCCCCCCCCCCTATAGAGAATCACAACCACTCGCTGCCTCCATTTTTAGGACAAGTCAACTGTAACTGTGACATCAAAATGGCGTCCAACTTTTACTTTTCAAATTTTCCAGGTCACGGTTTCAATTTATAACAAAAAAACGTATAGGATTTTTCAAAAGAAAAAAATGAAAGCCCGCCCGGAAGGTTTCGGCTTCATTCGGGCCTCAGTCGGAATCTTTCGGGTATTCACCCGCGTCTGCGCAGCCGCACTTTCTAGCTTCAGCGCAAAGGTTATGAAAGTCATGCCGGTCCGTACCTGTACATGTTGAAGTGTCTTCTACAGCTAAAATTGAGCAGGGTATCCATAATAAGTTCTCGACAGACTAGGACCACAAGGGACACTACAAGGGATCTCAAGGGGGTGTACTGATTGGTCCGTTTCTAACAGTCTTCGGAGAGCATGGCACTTGGGGGTTTTCCTGGAGAAGAAGCGCCACCTCCAATTGGCGGGAACTGATGCGCGCAGGCGTTAGGTTCCGACCAAGGTATTGGTTGACTGGTACGAGGAGCGTAAATCCTCAACGGTGATTGGTGGGTTGACGAAACAATGAAGAACGGCACTTGAGCTAAGCCCTCGACTTGACTCGCCTGACACCAAATTCGAAATGCTGTGAATCTGAACGGAATTTCTAGACCAGAGACGAGTTCCTCAAGTTCCACTTTCCTTCCCTTAAGAAAACTACCCCAAGAGTACTGATGGCAACAGGCAAGGCAAGGAAACTACCCCCATAGAATAACCCACCACCACCACGAGTGGGGCCCATGCCAAGTACACCGTGAACTACCCCCCAAGGACCAATGAGACGTCATACCTCCATCCCCACCCACCTGACCTCATCCTCTCCCAAGAACCAATTAGAGCACTCTCGGTTTCAGAATATTAATTTTTATTTAATAATTCATAGGATTTATTTAAACAAGTTCACCAATAAATTATTAGTTTCACTTTTTTCAATCACCAATTGGCCCGTTAGCATTGACAAAGAGAACCAATTTTGCCAGTTTTTCCCAATTCCATCTCTTTTTCTTCTTCTTATTCCTAAAATGGCATTCGCAAAAACATTTGGGAAGAATGGGGGGATAATAATGTAAGAGTCACGCTTCGTCTCGTCATCCCCCTTTTGTTTCCGGAGGTTGCACTTTACTTGAAATCTTTCTAATCTCGAAATAACTAGAAATAACCAGAAATAACCAGAAACTTCTGGTTATACTCCGAACTTTACCATAGACCCTTTAGTGATAGGAGGTAATTGTTGTGCAATTTTAACTGCACATTAAAGCGACACAAAAGAGAAGATTTCTTAAGGAATGGGACCCTCAGGCCTATTTGCACATTCCCATCCTCAAAATTCCTAAAGTTAACATCCTTCCACCATCCTCTCATTAAAACTTTATTTACAATCTGAACTGTTTTTCCAAATCCTCCTATCCCCATCTTTCTGCCACTCGCAATTTGGGAATTTATGGGAAATGACTACCGATTTTCTTCCCTGTCACTTTTGATTCTTTTGACATTTGCCAGCTCAAGGAATACAAATTGAACCACTCTGGGTCAACAGGAGCAGAAGATCCCATAAATCCATAGTTTTTTTCCCCTCATAACCATCATTTCCCTTGTCAGTCCAAAGTAAAAAGTGGACGTTTGCAAATTACAAATTGCGAATTTGAGGTTCTGTTTAGTATGAGCTCAGGATCATCTCCCAACACCAACGGGTTTTATAGTAGTTCACCTCGGGGGCCAATCAGAAGAGAGAGAAAGTAGATGATGCACCTGCTGCACCGAAGACCTCATTTGTATTAAAACGTTTGCAAATTTTTTGTTTCAATAAAATCAGTTTTCTACAACCAGTGTCCTTTAGCAACAAGCGCGCAGGCTTGAGAACGTACGGAAAGGCAAGTGAACCAAATTCCTCCACTCGAATTTTTTGTAATTCCGAAATAGTTAATTGGAGGGGACTTGCGCATGCGTTGCTGGGAGTGGCATCTGGCATGTGTTGATGGGATCTTTCTAAAAAAAAAATGGACCATTTTGTGATGATGACAGGAACAATGGCTGCGCGATATGACCAAGGATGAAATCATTTTGCACAAACTGCCAATTAACTCTCATCAAAACTGACGACGTGATCCCTTTAGGTTTGTTCTCATTTCAGCCCCAATTTCCTTGTGATTTACGTGATTTTAAGACCTGAGTACAAGACAAGGGACAACAGTTGTCGTTTTTGCAGGGATAGATCGCAATTTCCCAGCATCTAAGTGTGGAATTTGCAATCTCAGGTGCTGGGTAACCATCAATTACTTGGAAATCAATTAAGCCAATCGCATCCTGTTTCTGCAAGTCATCCACCCATAGGGTTTTGGAAATAAGGAAGTGCAGGAGTAGGAGCAGAGACATCAGGAGACAGGACTTGCCTGGCATTTGGCCTTCCCTCGACGGACGACACCAATGAAATCTCTGCCTAGCGTCATTTCAGCAGGAGCGATTAACTTTGGCATTGCAACTGGGTCGCCCTCCTGGTACAAAGCAGTTACAAACCGATCATCACAATTCGCACGACTCATTTAACATCCTTGCCCACCACAAGAACAAAGAAACTGAAATGAAGGGATTGTTTCCAATTTACCCCAAATACCTCAACAATGGCGACTCACGACAACGGTGTCATCAACTTTCATTCCAAAAACAAAAGAAAGCATCAAATACCTTCAGAATTTTTACCAATTTAGGGATGAGTCATAGTCATGATGCGGATCGGAGATGTTGATCTCCTTGTAAATTATGAGTTGTTGGCAGTGATGAAGGTCGAAGGTCATCCATGTTGAGGGCGGGAAGGTCAAATGGTTTTAGATGCCTAATGAACTCCTGATTCTTAATAGGTCAATGAGATCTAGTCCGTTCTCGTGGAAATTAAGAAAATTTAAGAAAAACGTTCTACGTTGACCACACCTATCCCTTCCCTCCTGCTGCTGAACTTCCTGACTCGAATCCCTGATCTTGTATCTTGAAAACTAGTAAAAGTCAAGTGAAATCTTTTGGCAATCACTTTCTATGCCATTACTCACCAGAGCCGCCATGCCAATTTTTTTGGTTTTAATAAAATCATTATGAAGTAGTGCCAGAAAAAAAAAATGCCGACTTTTTATAATATTGAATCAAATTGAAAGAATTTGAGTAGCAAACGCAACAAAGATGCGCGACTAAAACTTTATCTAGATTTTACTACTTCTAGCAGGGAGGCTCCTCAACCTGCGACTACTTCAAATTAAACTTATTTTAATCTTTTAAACGGTGGTGGTGAAGTTCTTGAGTTCAGCAGCATGGAGGCGGACGACGTGGATGGAGTAAATCCGGTATATGGTCAACCCGATGCTCAAAATGATAAAGTACCAGGGAAGCACTGTGAACGAAACCACAAAGTCCAGGATCAAAGTAACGACGAGTAGGACGCATTGGACAATGTACCACATGGTGAGACGTGAGGCATTTTTCTGGAATCAAAAATTTAAAAAATTTATATGGATTTTACTAAAATGCAAGAGCAAATTGCAAGAAATTTTGGAAAAGTTCTAACCGTTTGCCCCCCGGTATAAATCAACCAAACCAGCCAACCACGGAATGCCACGATCAGAACTGAAATTTTGAAGAAAAAAAATACAAACTGAAACCAAAGTTCAAAGTTCGCAAGGAATGATGCCATTTGGTTCTTTTTTGACCTACCCACAAAAATAATCAATCCAATGAGGAGCCCAGTAATTGCACCGGCGGGCCATGGGACAGGACCGTAGTGTCCGCCGTAGCCATTTTCCGGAAACCCCGAGGGGACGCGGGTCGGCAAAGACGATGAGACTGATGCGATAAGACTCGTTCCGCTGGACAAAAGGATAATGACGATCAAGCAAATCAGCGACAGAAGTACTTGACCCACCTAGAACCAAATTCAAAATTTGTGAATTACGTTTACTGACGACGATTTTAAAAGTCAAGAAATTTGGTTAAAAAAAGCTCACAATTTCTATAATTCCAACAATCTTAACATGCCCTTCATAGACGCACGGAATCATTTTCCTTTCCTTTCCTTTCCTTTCCAGAAACGTGAACGCAAACAATTTCTAAAAAAATTATTTTAAAATGTCAAGATCTAACTTGCAAAAATGGAAACCAAGGCAAAAAGGTGTGCTATAAAGTTAACTTTCCAATTTCAAGGCGTCGTTTCTAAGCGATCTTGACCAGCATCCTGGAAGAATGCCTCCGTCCACGACCAACTTCAAAGATAGATTGAGACAAAGAAAACGGGAAGCTGAGGCTGAAAACTTCCAGCGCAGGGACGCTTCATCTGACTCATGGACTCGCCGTTATTTCTCGGAGTTTCGAAATTAAGTGACATTTGATCCTTCATCGCTTCCATCTAGATAATTTCTCCTTTGTCTTTTATTCTAAGGATTGCATAACTCCCTGGTGGTTTTTCTTTATCCCCCTCCAATAATCACAGGACGAAAACTGTCAGAAATCGGGTGACAACGGGTCATAAGGCATAAACAAAGGCATTAAAGCTTGGTTAATTTATTGTCAAATAAAAGGCCGGAATTAAGATCATGCGAATGGA
Organism: Anurida granaria; assembly: GCA_034694825.1. Classification (NCBI taxonomy): domain Eukaryota; kingdom Metazoa; phylum Arthropoda; class Collembola; order Poduromorpha; family Neanuridae; genus Anurida; species Anurida granaria. Next base: position 35,501 of record JAQIWD010000071.1, read on the forward strand.
CCATGGGACAATGGGAATGGAAACACGAGAAGTGGTGATGACGAAGTGATTTCGATTCGTAGTGATGCGTGAGAGGTCAAAGATTAGCTAACATTTGGCCCTCCCTAATTAACTGCCCCTAAAACACAAGAGCATGAATTTAAATTCGGTTAACCCTGAAGCCTGTCTCCTTGTCTTGAGGATGTTGTTCCCTTGTTTTTAGAAGTTAATTGAGTTCAGTGGGAATTGAAAACGAAAAAAGTTGTTTCTGGGGACGTGTGTGAGTCGGCGTAAAGCAGGTTCAAATGTTCCTAAGATATGTGCCCAGGTAAAATGAATTGCACCTTACCTGTGCATCATTTGCTGGCAACAAGATGTCATTTTCTGCTGAACCTCATCTGTATTCCTGAGATGAGCTTAGGACTCACGAAATCAATGCCAAGTGGGACACTGATGGATGGCAGGTTTACGAGCTTCAGAAGCAAAAACCTTTAATCCTCTACAAGATTTAAAGATTTCGCATCAAAATCATCGTTGAAACTTGCACGCATTTTTATAAGGGGGGAAGCAAATTACTTGTCCTCCATTAGGTCCAAATCACTGGACGCAGAGGACAAGGCATGAAACTCTCATGAAAACTAACAATGTCATAAAATTGTGTGTGATTAGAATTAAATCAACCCAATTTCGAACCCAATAGCAAGTCAGCTTCGTGAGAAAAAAATAAAACTGTTCCTGTCAATGTCATTAGGGCACATTAAGTTTTTTTGTGCACACTAAAGATCCTGATCTTGACTTTTCCTCCCTTTTTTGCTTAACGGGCCCAAGTGACAATGGAAGGACACTCGATATAATTTGAATTCTTGATAATGTGTAAATTCTAACTACGAAATTGTAATATGGGAGGAGGTGGGGCAATTAGTTCCAATTTATCCGTGTGTGAAGTAACGAGGACTTGTAAAGGTCAAGCCAATGTCTCTCCTGACGGTTTCAATGACGCTTTGCCTTTACCAATTAATCCACACACCTCTTATTATATCAAACAACGAGAGGTCAACTCCTTTCCGTCGTATCTCTCCGTCTCACTTAATCAATCAATTAAAACAAATTGAAAAGTAAACAAGTAATAACCCCTGACCTCCAGGAAGGTGTCAATCATGGGCCTCGAAGTATGATTTATAGGGACACGTGGGTGGAGTCGTCCTGTGGAATTCTGTGGAATTGAAAAGTAAGTCAAGGTGTGAAAAATAAAGGCACGACGATCCCCCCTGATGATCTGATTATCGTGATTCGTTTATTATTCTGGTAGCAGGATTTAAGGTACTACTAAATCCTACTTGGGTTTGGTCCGCTCGGTTTGATTAATTAACCATAACTTCACGACCTCCGCATTCTATTCGTAGTTGATCAATTTTGGATCTCAATGGGACCCAGACAAAGGGAGTTATGATGGGGTGGATCAACGGACGACACGAACTGGTCGAATGGTCTTTGGATTCGGAAATTCGTGACCAGGATTTTGGCACACTGGCTCCTGGCGAAAGTGAAAACGTTGTCACACACAAGCTAGTTTTAGACATTTGTGACACGCCTCACCTGCTCCAATTAGAAACTGATTACGTTAAGTGGGGACCATTTAAGACCTCCATCCACGCATCCCTACTGCATACATGGCTCTTCCTTTTGCGAGAATTTTGCATTTTTCTAAGGAATTGTTCATAATATGGATTTCTGGGCTAATAATTAATGCAGGAGAACAATGGGGCAGGTTACAAAAAAGGAGATGATGCCAAGCTTTCCCACATTTCATTCTGCGCAGAAGTGTTTGGTCTAATGAATTGAATATCCGGTTTAGGAGGGTGTCCTCAGATATTGCGGTGGCGGCAGTAGTAAATGATACCACCATTAAATGGGAATTACGTCCTGGGCCAAAGGACAGTTTCACTTTCTATGGTAATTGATTTGGTAATTGACAGCTCCTGGGTATCTTACCACCACCACCATTGTTTTGGTGAGTTTCCTTGATGGGATCTTTATGACTTGTCTCGTCAACTGCCAAATCCGGATCATCAACTGCCAAACCCTAAAACAAACACCACTTTGTTCATCAGTCAGTCAATTCTTAACGTTCAGTCACAATGATACGACGCAGCTTTACCTCTCATATGGGTCTAAAAATCAAGTAAATCAAGATGAGATGTATTGAATTGATCCTCCATGGCTAATCTCAAGAGTCCCTCTTATTAATATTCGCGTATCAACTTCATAAATTGACAAAAGGAGTGTCATGATTTTGTCTCCTTTTCGCACATTTCCTTCCGGTGAAGAGAGGAATGACCTTTCACGAAAACAATTGGCCGATGACGTCGCCCAATGTCGTCGATCATGTCCAGCCAGCCCAAGAAGAAACAAAGCGGCCGTGGATATGCAGGTCGTAGATGTCAACGGTATTCGTGTAATGAGAGCAAACTTGTTAAGAAATTTGATTGAAATAAGGAAAAACTTGTGAGGGGGCTTGAATTTCCTATTTCTCTGGTTTGTATAATTTATTAGATTTTGAATAAATTTACTTTTTCGACTTGATCGGAAATTTTGAAAAGGAGGGACAACAATAAACGACACCCTACAGGCCACGAATGTAAAGAATTTAAGAATTGAGTTTTAAGAAGTAGAACTCAATTGATTTAAGAATCTCCGGGGTACAAACTTGTTCTTGGCTTTTTTTAAGTTACAAAATAGGAAAAGTAGCTTTAAGGAAGGAAGAGGGAAACTCGCTGCTCACAATTAAACAACTGACTCATTTGGAACACTCATCTCATCTCTACCACTAATAATAAACAACAACTTACACAGAGTACAAAGTATAATCTTCGCTTAGGCTAAAGTTTTAAGTTAATTGCTTGGTTGTTGTGGAGGTGTTAGTGGAGACTTTTACAATTCGTCGTGCCCATCCTTGCCCTCGTCATCATCTGCATCTTCATCATCATCCTTCTCATCATCGGCGCTCTTCTCGGCATCTGATTTCTTCTTGTCCTCCTCATCTTGAGCATCTTTCATCTTCTTCTCCTCATCCTATCGAAAATTAATACAAAAAGTTTAGAAGAGAGGACTTAGGTTGACT
>JAQIWD010000072.1:0-38393 GCA_034694825.1 Anurida granaria
ATGAATGCACCAACTTTTGCGATGTATCCCAACTTGCATCCGTAGACTTGTCCAATCGCGAGATCCACGAGCCTGGTTTGTAAGTTAGCTTCTGCCATCATGAGAGTACAGATGTCACAAATTAATGAAAACGATCAGTTGTCACTGTCAGTAAACCACTTGGATTTTGTCGATTCTGGATTGTGTTGATTTTTTTGGACTGACTGACTGACTGTCGTCGGGTGGTCTAGTCTCTGGTGTGTGGGTGTGTCCCTCCGTGGCCGATTGATCGGCGGCGCGAAGAGGTGATTTGAGCGGATCGAGATGGGCAGAAGTTCCCCCAGTCAATATGGGCATTGAAAAATCCGTGAAGTCAGACGATAGTATGAGATGACGATCGATGACATTCTGCAAACACTTCTAGAAAATCTTCAAAATTTTTAGTAGCAGTAATTGCTAACTTTTTATAAGACCCTGCCCGACTGACTTAAAATTTTGAATTATTTGGGGGTAGGTAATTGTACAATGAACAAAATCCTCTTGACAGGAGAACTTGACGCCAATTAATTTTGGCAAACTTGAAGGTGGCCAAGGTCAAGTTATTGCCTGTCATTGGTATCAACAAAGCTGAATTTTGAATTTCATTCGGATACTTTCACTGGGAAATCCGTGTCATATTAAAATAATAATTATACGATTAGCACTCAGGGCTTGCTTAATCCAATGCTTAAGTCCTATAATTAAAAATGCTTGGCCAAGTTAACACGACTCTGTAATGCATTATTAATTTTATGAAAATGTAGTTGCTATAAATCAAAATTTTAATATCATCTGCATGATGACCTCGTTTCATTCTGAAAAAAACCAGCAAACCTAAAACCATAGTTATTCGATGGGGGCTTGCTTCGTGGACCCTAACCCCCACCCACCCCAAGCTGAACCTGCTCTTTTTATTTCCCCCTTTCTTTGTTCTTTGTCCTGTGGGCGCCAATCAAAAGGGAAGCGTTTCCAGTTTGATTCCACGATCGATCCTTCTTCATCCAGTTCTAAGCACCACCAGTTTTGTCTTTTTGTTTGTTGGCTGGTTAGCTTTGGAGAACATTGCTCCAATTTTAAGTTTAGTCGAGTTCCGAATTTCATTTGATTAAGTCATTCATTTTTATTTTCCAAAATGTCTTCTGAACTTAGCTTGGGAGTTGGAGGTTCATCTGCGGGGATTTGCGAAGTTACGGAATCCACACTTCGAGTGGTTGTTAACGACGTTTCCAAATTAAAAAAACGGATCTGCTCACCAAATTCTGCAGTCGTTCTTAGAGGAATTCCATTCCAAATACTCGTGGAGCCAGTGGTGGACAAAGTGAAGAGGCACACTTCCCTTGGAGTCTTCCTGGAGTGTAATATTACCTCAGTTTCGATTTTTTATTAGTTGCAGCAATCTTTTGGTTCGAATTCATGAAATGTTTCAATGCATTCTAGGTAACTACGCACAAAAGGATCCCACATGGAGTTGCAAGGTTCTAATGAAGATTACGCTTCTGATTCAAAAAAAGGATTGCAAGAACATTGACTTCGAATACGGTACTTACGCCATCACTAAAAAGCATCATGCATGATGACCAATTGAAAACTACAATAACTTAACGCTTCTGTGGAATTTCTATATACTCCGATTATAGAGTTGCAGCACACGTTTCCTGATAACTCGGGCACGCGTTGGGGATTCCCAAATTTCATCCTCTGGTCTAAGCTCGTGGACCCTTTGAATGGATACGTGGTGAATGACAAAATCGTTCTGCGAATCAAAGTGAACGCGAATTCGCCTGTAGGAATCCAGCATCGCCATCTCCACGACATGCAAATATTTGGTCTGCCAAAACCCTCAACTACAACTCAGCCGATGATCAAGGAGATCAAATCCAAAGCGGAAGACCAAGTGGAAGACAAAGGACAAGAGGAAAATGTGCAAGCTGACTTGGAAACTTCTATGGAGGAGAAAGGCAGTACTACCGCGGGAAAAAAGCCAAAGCCCAGGGTAAAGCTAGTTAAAAAGGTGAATCCGGAATCTCCGGCTACAAAGAAAATCGCAGTAGCGTTAACGTCCTGTGGTGGTGTCATTTTCAGTGGCTCTTTGTCTAGGTGAGAGTGTTTCCCATAATTTTACGGAATTAAAAATAAGACTTCTTGAAGATTCTTCCTACCTGTTTCATTTTGTAATTTCCTAGGGTTGACGCTGGGTTTCATTGGCCGATCCAAGTACCAGAAGATAACATGGCATTTCCTGTTGAAAATGATACCCGAAGCTCGGACGACGGATTTGAGTACTTGTCTAAAAAGATCAAATTTAATTAATTGTATATATTGCTTATAAATTTTGACGTACTCTACTTCCTTTTAGTCCAAGGCTTTATAAGTTTTTTGAAAGTAGATGAGAGTTATCAGAAGAGGAGAAAAACCGAACATCATGTTTGGCAATACTTGTCTTTTACTTTTGATGGTAATAAAAGATTCCCTCTGGAAGTCATATCTTTGTGACGATTTAATTTTAGTTTTCATGTAACAAGTTAATTCTCGTAAAAAGTGTATTTTTCTTCTACACGTTGATTTTTTCCATTGTTTAAAATGATACATGATGAGGACACTGACCAAGTTTGCTTAAATATCCGATCAAACAGTTTTGGGACTTCGAAGCCTGCTGAAGAAGCCGATTTGGATCTCTGATCGAAAAGAAGAGACGCGCTACATTTTATTTGCATGTGCCTATCCAAGCTCAAAATTCTTTAAGTAAGTAATGAATTGGGTAATTTAAGAAATTTATGATGACTCGGCAGTACATATATTTTACTTTCCCAGAAGGGAAAGGCAGTCTTTGGGTCTTCTTGTAAAAGTGGGAGTCCCTTCTCTGAATTTTCAATGAGATTCACATTGAGGAAAAACGGGGAAGAAGGATTTATGGATTCAACTTTCTCCCTCCGCTGTCTCGAGAGTTTTCCCTTTAGAATCCCAGCCACCGCCACCAGCTTCAGACACACGCTTCTTTAAATTCAATTTCTAAAAATTTCGGACGAAGCAATGATGATGATGATTGGTAAATACATAAAGTTAGTAATATGCTGTCCCTTTACAAACAACTGAAAAATAATTGTGACTCTAAACCCACCTGCTCCACATAACTTTCCCAGTCTGTTTACATTTTCAAGACATGCGAGGGTCCAAGCAAACAAAAAATGTATTGAATGGATGATGATGGTGGGTGGGGTACAAGAATTGATCTGTTCCTTCCTTCTACTCCTCATGGCCACAAATAAACAGAATAAATATTAGGAATTGATATAGAAGAAGAGTTCCAGGAGTGACTAGGAACCTATGTTGATGTTGGTGCCAGAGGAGGAAATGGGGAGAAAGTTATTCCTAAAGGAAGATACCATTGATATTGATACTGAATAGAAAATAACCACGAGCAGACGGAGAGCTAGGACCACAAAGAACTTGAAACTAAAAAACAAGGCTAGCAAGAATGTCCATTGGAAAAAACTTATTTTACATTTATCGAGCCAAGGCAGGAAGTCGACAGGGGGAAAGTCACTGAACTCCCTTGACACTTTCCCCAGTTACTCCAGTAGCCAAAAAAGGACAGAAAGGACCCTTTTCTTCTGAAGTGATAATGTGTGAAACTCCCGGCGTCTTCTTTGGCAGTCATTGCTTTCTCCCATGTAACTCCCAGCTGACGGGAAGAAACCGTTGAATAAGCAATGCTAATGGATGATGTCGTTGGCATTCCTTCTTCTAAGCCGGCGATAGCGACTGGGAGACCCTCATTGAAACACAATAATTTAAAGATATATTTTCAAATTCTACCAAGTTAGGACACCACAAAATCCTGGACCCATGAATACATGAACCCCAGAAACTGGAAAGGTCTCAAAGAGTTTTAGAAACTAGAAATAAAAAGACTCGCTGCTTTTGACTTGTCTACGCTTGGAAACCGATGGCCAAAAAGGTTACAACCGATTTTCATTCAAGTCAAAATAAATAAAACGGAATGCTGAGCATTGGGTTGAAGAAAAGCGTCACGCTTTTCACGGGCAACTTTTACAAATTGGCCATTTGAATATGCTCATTTCGTTGCAATTTGTTAGCATCCCATTTGCAATTTTAAGCTTGTTTCTTATTGTACCATTCAACCTGTGTACAAGTTGATTGGAAAAAGGAGGCTACTTTCTAGATGCTGAAATATTCCAGTGTAGGAATGGGAGGGACTTCTTTTGATGTCAGATGTTATAAGGACGGAAATCCCAACTTTCATTTTATATTCGAAATGAAATTTCGGTTATAAGAATGTATGTCACAGATATTATTAGGTCTTTGGGCAGGATAACTTGGGCTTGCCAAAAAAGAGAATAGACCGAAGAGATTTCTGCACATGGAGAAAATGAATGATGGAGTTCTTTTCTTCCTCTATCTCTACCTCCCTCCTGGGTATAAGTTTGTTGACCTTGCCAAAAAACTACATTATGGGTTCCCATTAATCTGAGTAGATGATTCGGTAAATCAAGCAACCCGCCACTTCTCATTCCTTTCATTGGGCTTGAGGGAACCACAGAAAAGAAAAAGGACCTCTTGTCATATCCTTCATTTCAGCAGAATTGCTAGAATCCCACTTGGTCCTTTGTCATTTGGAATAATAATGACGATGCGAGTAGACAGTGAGATAAAGATGACACGCTGAAATGATTACTTTTCAGTCACTTTTTCTGTAATTAACCAACATGTCTGGAAATTACAAAATGTTTAATGAATTATTCATTAAATCTCATACTTCCGGGAGTAAAAGAAAATATTTGCTGTTGCCTTTTTCCAAAATTTGGTGCAGATTTGTTAAATTTTAATATCTGCAAGGGTATGTCAGATGTTAAGGAAGCAGAATCTAGGATGCGAATCCCTCTTGTAAAGGGATTTCCGAGCACACAATGATGATGGGATATCAAAGTTTAATCTCGAAAATCTCCAAAAGCCTCCTAGCATTGTGTACTTTTTACAATTGACAGATACTCGCTCCCTTTCCAGAATCTTAAGGGCACGAAATCATAACTCGTCGTCGGAAATATCAGTTTTCTCTCTCTACTGGAGATAGTAATGAAGTTTTTTTCTGGCGGATACTGAGAGATCAACGGTCAGAATGCTTCCAGCATCAGCGGCATCAGGAAATTCGTACCAGGCCGACCATCGGCATTGCTACAGAACTTTCTTTGGTGGTGGTGGTGGTGGTGGATGTTGTAGGAACACGCAGCGTTTGCGCTCCTACCCCCGAAATCTCCGTTTCAAAAGTTGAAGCCTTTCCTTTGCCTCCTCCAGACTTGGTTCTCATTCGCTCTATTTGAGGGAAAGTAAGTGGAGCTTTACTGGTCCTTTGTAACAAGTTGAGTCACAACCCACGGAATTCTACGGGGAAAAAATAAGATCTCTGCGACTCTCAAGTTTCTTCAGCCTCCCCATCCTCGTCCTCATCATCATCAGCACCGTGGTCTTGAGTGAAAGGAAAGCAGGGAAAGGGCTTCCTGGGAAGGAATAACGAAGGATCTTACACAGCTTTCACTCCCCTGCGGAATCTTCTTCTGTGGCACCAGTCCCTTTCCATCAGTTCCAAATTCAATCATCCAGCAACGTCCCACCTCTTTTTACCTGAAGAGACAAAAGCGTGCTTACATTCGGTGGATATTGGTAGGGAAAAAGTCGCTGGAGAAAGTTGAGCCAAAAGGATTCTTTGTGGCCTGCGTTTTGTTTTCGGAAAGGATCCAGACCATAAATTCTAACTGGAGAGAAAAGTGGACTTCATTGTAATAAGGGGTCGTAATTCATCATTATTGGGAATATTGATACTCCTGTCAGGGGAAGAATCACGTAAGACATTTGTATTCTCCAACCATCTTCTTTTCCTTAATCCCATCTTTGGGCATTATTGTGTGGGCCTGCGGTTTGGCCAACTGTACTTTTTTGTTCTCTCCGTAATTCCCATTGGTCCACTTTCTCGGTGACTAACTTGGAATTTGGGATGGCCCAGATTAAATACGATTGTGGGAGAATGGACGTCTGAGGAGGATTAAAGCTTCTGCTTCCGTACTAACTCAGCCAGTCCCTTCTGCGTTCCAAAAAATTCTTTTTCCAAAATCCTCTTTATGCACAATCGTTCACTTTAAGTTTTATTTTCCATTGGCTGGGCTGACTGCTGGATAAATCGGAGAAAATAAATGTTTACTCAGAGTGTTTCTACTCCCGCGAGGCACTCAGGGAAGCTTAATACTTTGACTTGATTAACTTTCACGTCAGTCTCCTCCTTGGACTTCTAAAAAGTTTCAATTCAACCAATCCACATTAGGTAGACCTCCGTGTGAAAACAAACATTCAAGGCCTGCTGAGAGAAAAGAGATTAAATGGAGAAAAGACAATTAAAGTAAACAGACATGCGGGTGAAGGATTTCTATTTTCGTGACATTAATCTCTGCCTGTCTTCTCCGTCATCTAGGCATTGCAACTCATCGTCATCTCAAGAGGCAATTAAAGTTGCTACTTAATAAGGGAAGAGCTCAACACCAAAAGTAGGACGCGGTGTCTTAACTCTAGCTGGCAGTGTCTTAACAGCTGGCGTTTGAAACACTTTAATCCGATAAAGACGGGTGTAGTTTTCCTAAGGTGAAAAGTCAGTTTCTGGAGTGGGAGTCATTCATCGCTAAACCCCTTTCGTCTCTGCCTCACTTGATCCATGGGATCCCTCTACAGAACAAATGAAGCATGGAACCCAGTTCCGACAAGGAGACCGAATTGTAAGTGACACCTTGAGAAGAGCAATTTCCTGCCTTCTTTCTCCAGTATTTGTCCCGTTTATTTGTGGCTAACCCCCTCAGCACCTTGTTTGTAAGCCCAAACAATTGGCGATAGCATCCAAAAACGACACTCGCCATCCATCCTCCAAAATCTTACCAAGGGGGAAGCAACAAGGTCGGAATTGCGGCCTACTAAAACCACCATTGAAACTGGAGATAAGCATCGCGGTGCAACAAGGATTCCTGGATTTGAGAGACACAATGACGCTGAGAAACTAAAATTTGCCAAATTTCATTGTATTTCTCTTGACTGAAAAGGGGAAAGTGCCCGAGGATATTTAGTACCCGGAGTGAAACCGTCGAACTCATTGCTATTTGATTTTTGAAGACAAAATCTCAAAAGCATAAAAGAAGACGTTGAAATTGGGCCATCAAACAAAGTCAGTGAAAGAGAATCTTAAGACGAGAAAGAAGAAGAGGAAGAAACAGTCGCAGTATTTGGAGAAAAAAAGGAAAAGTAAAAGGAGAAAAGCGAAAATGAGACTTCATCTTCTCGTCTTGTTGACAGGTTAGTTACAACAACAAAAAATTTCAAGTTTTGTTTCTTCATTTCTAAACAAGAATTTTTCTTCTTTTTGTACACGGTATAACACAGTAGAAAAGAGAAGAAAAATCTAGAAATTAGATGATGATGAAACATTCGTGAAAGCGCTGCAGCTGCTGCCACACACTCTTGTTTTCGCCAAGTTATGAAATGGGAAAAGAAATGTTGTGTAAACGACTGAAAACGCGCCTCTGTAGCATAAAAATGCTTTCCAAAGGATCGCATTTCGGGGAACACAGAGGTATTAAATATCAAACCCACATGTGTTGCTCACCTCACCTGATGCCAAGCTTCAACTTTTTTCATGCTAATTTCCTACTTTTCAAAACCAGAACAGAAAGGGCGTCAGAAATTGTATGGCAATTTCTACCGAGGTTCATTTTGAATGCTGATGACTCATGTCAACATGTCACCGAGATGTCCATTCGAAATGGAGCAGAAAATCAGGAGTGCGCACATGAGTGATTTGGGTGTTCTGGAATCCCAGATTCCGGTAGCAAAGGTAGCATAATAATTTTAATTAAAGCTTAGACCAAATAACGCATTTCTACCCAACAACAAAAGCCCTTAGGCACATTTCAATGATCCCTACTACATTCTAAGGGTAACCCACTCCAAAACCTCTAAATGTCTATTCAGAAGACCCAATTCACTCTGCATCCTTTTCCGTAGAGTCTTTCTTTCTATTCATCCTCTCATCCTTTGCTGCTCTCTTCATCTCTCATCTTCCTTTTGTCTACAATGCAATGGGAGAGCTTCATTTAATAAAATCCGCTTTCAAAAACCCCGCCAACTCAAAAAGGAATGTAATATACCCAACCTCTCCCCTACTTGGTTAAATTGCTCCGTTGGTCCTTTGGTTCCAAAGGACCAACGGAGTAACATTAATTGGGACAGAAAGACTAGTTGGGAGGGAGGATCAATTTTGAAGGAAAGCGGGATGAATAGGTCAAGTTGCGTGAAAAATTAGATGATGCGATTACTAAAGGAGTTCAGTCGAGAGAAAGTTTCTGGAAGAGTGTCTCACATTTATTTCCTGTCTGTTTACAAGGGAGGAATCAATTCAGAATTGAATTATTTATGTCAACTGAAAGAATTAGAAAGAATGGAAAGTAAGATAGGATGAGGGAGGATAAGACGATCTTCTAGATTACCATCCTGGGCATAACGGGATTTTTCACTTTATTATCTGCCCTGAATAAAAGGATCCTTGGAGAGCATTTGGTTCATGATCTATTGAATGGTCGCCTCCTCACATCAAGCAGATAAATCTCCACCAGACGGAAGATTCTTTTGTGGTAAAACTAAAGGGAAGGAAAGCAGGGGAAAGTGAAAGTGAGGTAGGAGCCTTATGAATATTAAAAAAGAAAAAGCAAACATCTTGAACAGGGAAAAGATTCAATGGAAGGAATCTCCATTTTTGTTCATTTTTTCTCACCACCACCGCCGCCACCATCCTTTTATTTCAAAATTCTTTGTCTAGTGCTGATGCTGTTGGAAGAACTACTAGAACTACAAGATGAGGGAAAAGTTGCGGGGCTGCTTTTGTTTCTCTGCATGAGTGGCCCTGAAAAGGGCCAACCGTGTGGTTTGGGTCTGGTACTATGACGGGGAAAGTATGGTTTACATATTCAACCAGGCGCATACTTTTACTACACACTCCAACCTCCACTGCCTGTTAGATAAAAGTAGATTGGACAAAGGAGAACAAAGGGAATATGGAAAAGTCGAGCAGTTGCAAAAATTGGATTTGATTGGTAGAGGATCATTCAAATTTGAAATGAGAAGAGATGGAAGGGAAGCGAACTTGAAGCTATCAACCACGATTTCAATTTTCTTATACAACTACATGATATGAAAACATTTCATCATTTCTAGATACAACAACCAATCCGAAAATTCTGAACATCAAACAAATACTAAAAATAAGAATTTCCTGGAAGGAATTGAAATTTATCTGGGTCGAGGAGAAAGCAGATGGGTTCTGCAATGTTGCTAATTTTCTGTTGTCCTAAGCAGCGAAACTGCCTAGGGAATTCCACTTTGCGCCACTCCAGAGGTCATCCGCAAGTATAATTTGGTGAATATTTGCAATTATAATTAGATTCATATAAAACAGCTGCGTACTTCCACACTTTCCATGAAATTTTTCAGGAAATTCCATTCCATGAAAACTAAAAGCTTAATCCACGTCAGACTCATCTGATAAGGCTTGACCTTATTTTTATCCACATTTATTAGAAAATTACTTATTCTGGCAAGCTTGTGCTATATTTTATTGTCCACAACACGTAAGTTACACATAAGGAAAAGGGTCCCTCTTCATTTTCTGGTGCTGGTGTTGATGGATGAAACTGATTTACTTTTTAAGACTTTTACCAAAATTCTAAAGATTTTGTCTATTCCGAGGCAGTAGTCGCTGGTGTTGGCTGTTGGGCTCCTTTTTATTTTCCTTATGGGCGGGAAAAGAACGACGACTTTCTCCGTTTCCCTTGTGTGACTGAAAGGAAAATGGGCTTCGAGCCCATTTTCCTTATGGAGCTAAGGCTTCGAGCCTTAGCTCCTTTTAGGGGTTAAATTGGCTCAATTCCAATTTCCTGAAAAGCTCAAAGTCAAAAAATAATCTTTACTTTGTCAAAATAATCCCTTGGTCGTCTTTTGCCTTTGTACGAAAAGAGCATTGGGGCAGAGCACACATTGCATATTCATAAAGCGAATAATCATCTTTCCTTACTCTTCAATCACTTCGTAGTTTATGAACCGGGTTAAGATTGAGACCTAAATCATCACCCCGCCCTTCCCCCTCTGTTGCTGGTGCCTTTGTAAGCGTGCCAGATTATCAACACCACATTCTTCCCCACCTCCCTTTCCTTTCAATGCAAATGAGATCTCGGCAGCCATTGCCCCCGAGTCCTGGAGTGAAAGCCAAACAACTTTCTCAACTTTATGGCTATTGAAACGTAAAACCCATTAAAGGGAAAGTATAAGGTTCAGCAAGTTTGGTAATACTAAAATTGGCTTTCCTAGTCCTACCCTCCTTTGACTTTCATCCGTTACATGGCCCCCTCAATTTTGTATTGGCAGACACATGGGAAATACACGCAAAGAGAGGAGAGAAAATCATGCAGCACGGGGAAAGTAGGCAGAATGGTAACCTCTTTCATTGACCGAAAAACTTTAGCACCCTCTAAAACTCCAAGTTATGGCTCGTGACAATTTGATATCGCGAGAACTCTTGTTGTGTTTCGGTTCCTGCCTCCCTGCATTTGGTATAAGAAAATGTAACACACTTGAGTGAGAACAATAGACGGAAGTGAACACGGCGACATTGGGACCCGAACAGGAAAACAATAAAAGCGAAAATTACGGGAAAGAATGTATTCAACCCCTTCAATCCCCATGTTCTGCTCTAGCTTCTAGTTCTGCTTGGTTGAAATCCATAGTGGCAAATTGGACTTGACCTTTCCTTACCACGTTCACTCTGTGATTGGTTGGAAAAAGCCAAGGTAGAACTAATCACCTGGGCTGTGTGTCCTAGGTGTATACTTTGATTATATTTGATTAGGGTAATCTTGTTCATTTGGAACCGGAAAGCGTGTGCTCAAAAAAATCTAACGCTTGGCTTGGGTAGTGCGTGCACACGGTTTGAAAAGCATGAATACTTTCACAAATTACAAGATTGAATAAAATGGGGAATTTTCCTAGATTCAAGTTGCCTCGTAAAATTGACTCACGCGAGGAGAAAATGGGTAAAAGGAGGTAGGCAGGAGGAGAAAGCAAGAAAGAAAGGAAAAAGAAAAAAGAAAGTAATTCCCAGCTTCCCTTTTGTGGGATCTTAATTTATGTGGATTGTGTAGAAGGGAATGGGACGCCTGGGGAACTTATTTACACCATCAAAACTCATCGCCGCACTTTCCAGGAGTTAAAACAGGAGGGAAGGAATTAAGGAAGAAAAGAATGGGAGGTAGGAATTGCCGGGCGAGAAAACTTTTCTCGGGTGTTTAAAATACGAAATAAGTCATTGTGTGTGTGTCCTAAGCTAACATGGCTTAATTTCCTCCTTTTAATTTTTTCTCAAAGGTATTTGAGTCAGGAACAGACGAAGGGATAACAGGGAGGCTGGTGGCGGTGTTAAGGACTTTCTTAAGGTAGTTTTTCTGTCTTTGGAGGCAAGGTTCTGCAAAGGTATCCGCTAAGGGCTGCCAGAGCTTTTCCATAATATGAAGATGGATGACTTTCTTCCTACTTTTTTTCTCCAGCAGAAGAAAAAATGGCTAAAAGACGGAGGCATTCCAAAGGAGATGAGGTTGGGGAAGTTGAAGAAATCTCTTAAGTTATGCAGGAAACTCCTTGAAAGGATCCGTTTTTCACTTTATTTTGAGACACGGGGGCTCCGCATTCGAATTGATTCGGAGGCGAGTAAGAGAAAAATTGTTACTCGCCAACTTGGTGGAAGCGACCTTTGTCTCTTAATCCCGTCCGGAGAAAGAATTTTTTATGGGAAACCTTCCGCCTACTGCATTTATTCAGAAAATGTCCTGCTGATGAGTAAATTGAAATTTATGCAGAGAGGGATTTTCGTTCTTTCGAAATGAAATCCCCAGCACCCTTTTATTAACTTCAAGGAAACTTATTCAAGAACTTCCAACTTCATTTTCTGGATGCAAGGTTTCTGAAGAGGTGATGACTCCACGTGTGCGCTTTCATGAAAAGAAATCCTGGAACAACAAGTTTCAGTGGGTGGAAGGTAGACCCCTGACGGAGAAAGTAAAGGAAAGGTGTTTGAATCATACTTTCTCCAAAGCAAGTTTTCGTAATTATGGCTACGTAAGGTAGAGTAAGAGATGAAAGTGCAAAGGATCGATAAGTCTCAAGAGTCTCCTTTCCTTTAGTTTCACTTTTAACCTCCGAGTGTCAATCAGGACTGCGGAAGGAAAGGAAGGAAGAGTGAAAGTCCACTGATTACCTCTGCCACTCTTCCCCCTCGTTATACTCTATGGGGGGAAAGTCAGACGTGATCTTAGGAAACTCACGTAGAAAGAATGTTAATAATACCCGGGGTAGTCTGTCTGGGAGTTCCAAATCACCACCTATCAGGTCTTCCCATCCTATTTTACTCTGTCACTACTACCCCCACTGCCCCTACTACGTCAAAGGAAACAATTTGGAAATGAAATGAGACGGAATCATGACTTTCGTATTGGGGGTGACAACTTCATTTCTCAGCAGCAGGAGGTCTTTCCTCTCATTTCCACTTTCTCCCTCACTTTCTTGACTTTTTTGAAAAATTTGGTCAACATCGCATTTTACACGCTCAATTTGTTAATTATTGTTGGAAACGGAGTGATTTCAGCAGCTCATCTGCTAAACCAGGTCAGTAGGATATTAAATGGAGCACAAAGACCAATTTCATTCTTGTGCCTCCCAGAGGTCGACTCTCATTGGCCAATATAACTTTGATACATAAAAGTAAGTCTCTGGGATTTTACTTTGGGAGTTTTGGCAGGAAGAGGGAACCTACTTTCTGTAACAACGTAATTAAATCGGTGCGTTAAGTCAGCCTTATGACCAAATAAACTATGTAAATGCAAAAACTTTCCCTTCAACCTTCCACCATAACTTTCTCCCCACGCCGCCTTTCTTTAACTTTCCGAGTTCAAACTAAAAGTTCTTTGGTTAGCATTAGCTCTTTTACCTTACTTCCCTCTTCGTCCTCCTTCCGAACCAATGAATGCACACACACATGTGGAAATGGAGCGCAGGAAGAGAAAATTGGACCTTAGTCGTCGTCTGACGGATTTTGCAAACCACATACGAAATTGCTTTTTGTGTGAAATGTTTTTCGTTAACGTTGACCAGGACATTTTCCAAGTCATTTGTCATTAACCCAGTCACACATTTCTATGTCGTATATGGTAGAGCGTAAATTTAATTGCAGGGGTTCCAACCCTGCAAATTATTTCGAGCGTGCTAATAAACTTTCTCCCGGAAAGCTATAAAATGAAGGGAAGGAAAGAACTGAAGTTTTGAAGCAATTTTTAAAGTTAACTTTAACGGGAGTTGATGGCAAGCTGGAATTTGAATTATAACGTCAATTGCCCTAGCACAAGTTCGAAGGCCCAAGTATTCCATGACCACAAAACAGTTTCTGTGGTTTAGGAAATGTATGCCTAAAGTTTTAGAACTTGGGCTTATGCTTTTGAACGGGCTCTGAGTTGAACCTAAGTTAATGAAGAACCAGGAGAAATTAAGTTTAGGGTTAGTAGTACTCATTTAATTCAATTGGAACAGAGGCACGTCTTATCATAATTTCACGTTTAATTATCGGGTTACAAGTGTCAAAAGCCCTTTTCAGCGCTAATAGCACCAGATTATCAAAGTTTATAACTCCAACTTTCAATGCTCACTTTGTATTCCGGGCGTCCGATCATTCCAGACATGCAGTAACCTCTGCCATATTTCCGAGGGGCGGTTGGATTAGAATGACCCCTTCTACGGTTTCAATTCTTTCACTATTAGGAACTCCCCACGCTTTACCATCTGGTAACTAAAACTTTGAGCCTTCTCGAAAAGTTTGTTAATTTTAGGCAAATAAATTACTTTCCCCTTCCACCCACACCATTTGGCTGAGGGTCCTTCTCAGTGGAGTATTTTCTCCATTTAATGAGGTTAGATTCGTTGAGAGTAAATTGGCATAGAAAAGTGTTCATCTCCATCCAATCCATGGATTGTAAAGGACGTTTTTATGACTTTCACCCTAAGAAATATCCAGCACATTCCTATGGAAAGGAACCAAACTGGGAAAAGTAGGGGAACAAGACGAAGTGGTAGAGTGTGTGTATCAGATAGAAAGGAGAAGCATAAAAAGAAGCTTCTCCTTGAGACATAACATCGGAAGAGGAAGGAGGCTCAGCTTTCAACTTTTTTAAGAAGAAAACGGGGAAAGATAAGAGAAAGTATAGTACTCTTTCTTGAAGAAGGAAAAAGCAGAGCAGACTGCCTCCATTTCACTACTACTGAAAATAATCGTTTCCCAAGGAGCCAGCTGCGTAACCTGTGAAAGTGATGTGAGAAAAGCGGATGAGGTTCAGTGGGAGAAGAAGAAGCGCTGGAGAAAGGACGCTGCCGCCATATTAAAAGCTTCTTTCGGCTCCTCCGCTTTTTCTTCCAAATAAAATATATAGGGAAAATCTTTAATGACTTTCCGCTGTTTTGTTATTATACTTTCGTTAATGGTCCTTTGGGTTATTTTGGCTCTGCATGCGAGGAAGATACTTGAGAGTGAAAAATGTCCTTTCACTGGCAAAAAACTAAGAACATTCATTTTAGAATTCAGTTTGAACGTATAATAACTTCCCTGGTCATGATTACCATCGTAATAACCATATTAAATTTTAACTCGGATATTTAATGCAGTCACAAACACAATTTATTCACATGCTCTACATTTACAGTTTTGTAAAGAGAAAGGAAAACGAACTGGTTCTGGCACATTTCAAAAATGAGTTCTAATTTTAAAAATGTCAGAATGAATTGAAGTTAGAATACTCGTGTGTTACCCATATCCTGCGCTGCCGGGCTTTAAAATGGAATTGGTATTCAAACAGGGGCTGGCCTCACTTTTCTGAAACTCGGGATTACGATTAATTATTTTCTGATTTTTTAATTCCTCGGAATCCTCTTGAGAATTAATTAAGGCAATCCAATAAAACTGACATACCTTGAGCTATTTTTTGAAATGTATTACTCATCTCCAATCCTTTCTCCCGAGGCTTTCCAGGAAACTCTACCTACCCCGTCCCCATCCTGTCATCTCATATTAGAATTACGTTCAACTCTCAATTGAATAATATGGTCATTAAATTCTACATTGTAAGAACCAAACAAAAGGAGAAAGAAGATCCAGAGAATGCTTCGATAATTAAAACGGAGAATACTAAACTTTATCAAAACCAGCGCACCGTGTTCCGTTGACGTCAGATTCCTACCCCCTTAGTTATAGTTACGCCCATATCAACCAATAGGGACGACATGTCGTCGTCCTGTAATTAATTTTTCTTTCGTCCCAATTTCTATTCAGGCCCAGTCGCCTGGAAAAATTGCAATGCAACCCTTCTTCCACCCACCATAATTTGATTTTGCGCATGATATAATTTAAAATCCAATTTAAAAATATGTAATTTCACTTGGAAGAAAGATGAGGCTTTTGGGTACTTTCTTTCTTAGATGCATTTTATCCACTCCAATTTCCCAATACAGGGCGCGCCACAACTGTGGAGAAAGTGGGACAATGGGGAAAGATGTCATGCTTACACTTTGTTATCGATAGACTACTATGGTGGTTGGAATGCTTTTTGGATCAATACGCAATTGATAGTTACTCCATCCCACCTTACCAGATTCCAGAACTTTACTTCTTCCGCCGGAGAAGGAAGGTTACGGGAGAGTGGATTTAAAGTGACGTAATCTATATCTTCTTTCATGGTAAACGAGGTTGGAAAGGCAAGGCTAAATGTAAACTTTAGACACACAAATCTTATCTTTTTGATACGCTAAACTCTTCTTCCGAACTAGCAAAAAGGAAGTTCAATGAAAAATGTTGACAGAAGGACCAATTTTTCATGACGAGGAGAAAGGTTAGAAGGGAGAGCGGAGCTGGAGAAAGTTGTCAACTTGTCAAAGTCCTCATTCCTCATTTAAAGGGAAGCCGATTCAATTTTTCTTTCGTTTTTCGTTATTTTCCGCTCAAACCTCCCAGCCGAAGGCAGTAGCATATGTTCTGCCTGTCTGTCTTAGGCACAGGTTCACTTTTCTAAAAATCTGAAAATGATGGACGGAAAGGGGGGGCCCAGATTGAAATGTTGGGGGATATCATCCTGCATCCCCAGGTGTTTCCTAATTTAAACTTCAAGAAAGGACGACGTGAGGATGCATTAATTTTTCTTAGTCTGTAGCCCATGTTTTCCGCCCATCCGGAGTAAGTTTGGCGTTTCGGTTCAAAACTTTTCTTCCTTTCCTTCCTATCTGTTTGGGCGATGGTGGGTTTTTTCGGGGTTTAGAGTTACCTCCCGGGGAGAAGGAAGGCATAAGCATTAAAACCTTCTCAGACGAAAAATGTAAAACGAGCCTTTCCCCTCGTTTCTTTTTGGCCTTGCGAAACGCATATGTGCCCAACTTTCTATATTGAATGAAAAAGAAAGTTTTCCCGCTTCAAAGAATTCCTGAATTATGGAATGGGAGACAATAATATTTGAGGGAATCGATACTTTCTATTTGCTCTACTTTGTAATGGGGGAAATACTGGTGGTGGTGGGTGAGTTAAAATGGCCTCCTGTACATTATCTCTCCCATCTGAATAAATATGGACTGCCAGAGAAGATTCTTAGTGTCGTTTCTATCAGAGGAGGAAATTTAAGATTTCTTGGCAAAAAACCTGTTTTTTTTTATTATATACCCAAGGACTTTCTCCCGTTTACTCCAAACTTTCTTGTCATTTCCCGTTTTCTACATAACCATTCCACCTAAATAAAATGGTTGTATGGTGGTAGTACAGTAATAGTGTTATTGTGTTGGATATTTTGGTACAAAAGTACTGGTGGTACAATTTGTACTAAAGAGCTTATAAGCCTCTGGGCCTGGGTCGATACCCATGTCAGTGAAATAGGATTATGCTGTTGTATGTGACAAAATATCAGTTGCTAAGGGTGAGACATGAACACAATGAAGGAGGAATATGGGTGGGACTCCTCCTTTGTATTTAATGTTTCACCACCACGGTCGTCCTTGTAGAAAACTAATTCCAAAGGAAACCAAGTAAGATATTGTGCTCATGAAATCTTAAGTGAACCTTTTCTCCTTTATCCTGTGCGGACAATGGAGAGAGAAAGCATTAGCGTCCAATTTAGGCTCCAAGGTAGGTACGAAACCATTAGAGAAGCTCCAATTTCCTACCTTCTAAACTGGGATGATAAATAAGTAATAATGCCATGAATCCAAAGTCACAAATGGATTAGACCTAAATATTCCTCCTGGCTAATTCCCAATTCACCAAAGACGAAAAGTCTAAGCCAAATTTTTATCTTCATTTTATTGGAATATAAAATCCATAAAGATAGGACTAGTTGGGAGAAATTTCGCAGTTGCTAATATTCAGCAGACCATTAAATAGGGGAATATGGGCTTAATTCTAGGCCAAATATTTTAATTAAATCCATAAAAGTCTCGGGATGGTTTCAGTTTATTATCTTGGGAAGAACGTAATTTTCAAAATCTTAATTCCAGGTTAAAAAATGATAGCGACGAGCCGACGAGCGACAGAATCCTGGTAATATGAAATGACAAAGGAAAGAGGCAGCAACGCGTCATTGACCTCAAAAGTGAATAATGGTAGTTTCTATTGAAATTGATATTAAACTTTGGCGTTTTTTTTCATTGAAAATGGAGCTTCGACTTATGACTTGACGACTTTTTGATACCCGTGGGATCATAAATCATTCGAGGTCTCACTTCGAAGCGTTTGCTGACCAAAGCATATAGGGGCAGGCAGGCGGGATAAAGGCCTTAAGTTCATGACCTCTGCATGCCTTTGAACTCCTAGTCAATGTAACAGTGAGCTAATAGCGTAAAAAAAAAATTGGACCCGCATTTCCTTCCACCCTACCCAAAATTTGCCAAAGTTGGATGGACGAAAAGTGCAAAAAAAAAAAACTTCACGGAAAGTTTTTTCAGAAAAGTAGGCCTAATTACATAAAAGTGTGACAGCCGGTGTAAATTATCTCGTGCAACTTGCACAACCCGCTATCCTGAGTTTGTCACTTTCTCCACGTAAAGTGTTGATGAGCTCACAGTAGCCAAGGTCGTGGAAACTTTATATTTTTCTTTCTTCTCTTATCCTGCATCCTCATCCATGATGTCTCGTTTCAACTTTTTCCATCCCTTGGTGAAAGTGTGAAAGTCTTTTCTTTTTGCTTTTGATCTCGCTGGAGAGGTATTTCAACTTCAGGATCTCGACGGTTCCCTCCTTATCCACTTTTGTTATCAATGTCACGTAGAAAGGACCCAAGTTAAGAGTCCAATTTGTCTACCCCGTGACTAAAAAAGTACTACAAGCCCTATTCTGGTGTGGCGGACTTTTCGGCATCAGAACTGTAGCTCATTTACGTACACATTCTCCTAGAATACGACTCTCCCGCACATGCACTGGGAAATATGAAAGCATTGATTTAATATTGTCATATAGTAGGGACAAAAGCATGAATTTATGAATGTGTCCCACACTTTGAGAGTTAGACTCCTTCCGAAATTGGAAAGAAGGGGTTCTTGTTGGGTTATAAAACAAAGAATTATAGTAAGATTTAGCTGGATGAATTTAATACGGAGGAGATGAATCTCCTCGAACCTTTTCAAGTCAACCTCCTCCAACATTTGTTTTCTGACGTGGAAATGTGAATGGGATTGAGAAGAATGGAAGAAGAAAGTTAAATGTCTTGACGTGAAGTATCAGGGAAAGGAAAACAGAAAAGGAGGGGGAACCGGTGCGGTTATAAATTCATACATAAACAAACAGTCAGTTCAGTTTTCCTTGGCCTTTTACCAGGGCCTTCTACCAAGGAGAAAGTCAGAAGGAAATATGTGAGTCCCATCCAAGTCTCTCCTGTTTTGTCATCTTGAGAAATCTGGAAGTGGAAGTAGTTTGCGGAGGTATAAACCTGAATAGATGGACGAGAGGTCTTGGTTACTGGACCATTAAACTTTTGAAAGAGAATGGAAGGGGATTCTACGCTGGAGAAAGTGAGGGTTAAAGGAAGGGAAAGGAGGCAGGCGGGTGTCTCATCTTCCTTCAAAAGAATCCATCCACTTGAAAAATAAGATAAGAAAAAAGGATGGAATCAAATAAAACGCTAAGCCTTTCATCCACCCCATATCTTTCCCTCCACTTATATTTCCCTCCTTTTATATAATTCCATCATCCATCTTAAAAGTAGGAGAGTTACTACGGATCCATCTTTACTAACTGATAAAAACTTTAAATCACAATCACATTATATCGTTTATGCACTTTACCAAAGTGACACAAGTAATATTTTTCACTGACTATATTGTAAATTTGTTGGAAATAGTTACGTAATCAACTAATTTTAATGTTAACCTAACCCTACGATGTACAATGATACCGCAACCGCACTCGTATACAAATAACGAAAAAATTTCTTTCAGATTCGAACTCAGCATACTAAACTTTAGAAGCCGAATTTCACCAAAATCTGTCAGAAGAAAAAATTTCCAAGCTTCATTTTTGATTTCCGGTCAGAATCATTTTTGAGTCCATCCTTAGCATCCTGAAATAGTCCAGAAAGAAAAATTCATGTAAATCTAGGCGAAAAAGTGTCTAAACAAAAAATGTAAACCAATTTTCCGAAATTATTTCCAGAACTATCAAATGTTTCTAAACTGTCCTTTGACAACGATTCCTTCAATTCAAATCTTCCGGGGGAATTTATTCTCAGCCCCCCTCAAGCTAATAACGATCGTTGGTCGCTGGTTGGATTTAACTAATAGCAGAATAGGAATTTAAATTAATAAGCAATGACTAGGTTAGGGCAATGACTAGGTTAGGTTAATCATGTCCCGTTAGGTCATTCTTAACAATTTTCAGCTGTCAAAAGTAGGGGAACAAAGGTTTGTCTGCCATTCTTTAAACACTCAAGGTGGCCAGTTAAAACAAATGTGACAAGTGAGACTTGCGCGGAGTTCCAATGATGTGGATGGTGAGAGCTTGCCAGACCAGAACGGAACGAAGGTTGTGCAGCAACGGCTGTTGCGTAAAAGTGGAGATTTTGTGGGAAAAGAAGTTAAAATATCGAATATATGCCAAAGGTTGGATAAAATACAGAAATTTTGATAAAAGTTCCAAGTTTATGGCGAAACTCGAAATTTTGATAAAAGTTGGTGAAAACCGTCAAAATGTGTGAAAAGGATATCAAACAATTTGCAAACAAGAATGTATTCCGTTTCGAGGATTAGAGTAATAAGAAGTACCTTATTCAATGTATGGCGTTAATTAAATATTTACGTTATCAAATTCATTTAAACTTTCGTTGATCTTTGGCAAATATGACCGTTTACTGGAAAGTCTGCACATTCCAGTAGGCATTAGTTCGAAATGAACTTATATTTAAGGTTTTCATCTAGAAAGATCAACATTCCCATCTTCCTTTAGTTAGCCTCCCATTTATAAATGGATTCATAATTCCTTTCATCTTGGTTTCTATAAAACCAATTTGGCCTCAACCATTTAACTTTGGTAAATTCATTGAAAGTATGGATTAGGCATAACGCTGCCTAATTTATGAATCCCAAATTGAAGATTTGATTTTGATAGCCAGGCGTGGGGGATGAGTTCTTGAAATCCAGCGGAGAATCTTGGAGGGTTCTGAGTATCCGGGCGTATCCTGGAACATCTCTTTCAGTTTAAAAGGAAGAAGATGAGAGACAAATATCGGAAAGAGATCCATGAAAGGGAGTTATATGATGCATAAAGGCATAAAACCCAAACTAGGCTCCTTCCATTTTCCTTTTCCTTTAGATTTGCCATTTTCCGACCCTTGGAGATTATCCTCCCTTTCCTTCCTTCAGGATCTAGTAAGTCCCTTCAAAGTGAAAGTACCCAACTCACTTTCTCCCGCTCCGATGGATCCTCCTTTCGCGTTAGGAATTCTCTTAAGTAAGAAGACTCCACTGACTGACTGAGACGGCAATTGGTCTGATTTCGTTTCCCCACTTCGCAAAGGGAACCTAAATCAGATCATTTTTTACAATTGCCATGAGGGGAAAGTTATTCATAATGCATTTCTTAGGTAAACCCTAGAAATTCTCCCGAAACTTTCCTCGCCTGGTTTATTTAATTTTCTGCTTCTCAGCCGCATTTCTTCTGCCGCACTTTTTGCAAAACTTGTCCTACCTCGTTGGCAAACACGAATCGGCAGGAAGGATTTTTGGAATGTAAAAAGGAACTTACTTGGTTTGTGTGATTGTTTCAAATTTTCAATATAAAATATGAGCTTCATCAATCATCCTCCTCCGCACTACGCTCCAATGACTCTTTCAACACAATCAGTCCAACAAACTTACAGGAAATAGAGCAGAAAGGGAAGCGTTAGTTAGAGTACGACATGTTGCGGCAGCGGTCGATAGTGTCCCAAATCGATCAAACAGTAAACGACGTGTGTGTCTAGTCTACTCCATGGCGGTATTCCAATAATGTTTCCCTGTCATGATTTCTATTTCCTTTGTATAATATTTTATAAATTATAGTCGTTGTTCTATTTACATTTACCCCGGAATCGAATAACTTCAGAATTGATTTCCACTTTCTCCGGGGAAGTGAAAGTAAAGTGGCTAAAAACCTAATCCATCACAATCCCCGTCTCCCCACACATGCTAAATTTATCGTCCTTCTTAATCTCTGTACAAGGACCCTAATTACGTAAGCGCAGTTCCAAATTCACACTAATTTTAATCAAGTTGACATTTGAGGGAGGAAGCCGCTAATATCCGCCCACATCCATTACGAGTCGACCCATGCCCTCATTTATCTCCCAGAGATTCATAGAATCAGAAAACGGAAGTATAAATCATCACTCCTACCAAATACGCTTTATGTCCAGGGGAAAGTGGGTATTTGCCAATTTAGATTGGAGGAACATGGAAATTCCCAAAAGGATTCCTACCAACCTGCAAATTCTTAACTAGTTAGACATCTTCCAAGTGACATCCGTACTTTTTACTTTTAAAATTCTTTGAACCAATTACAAACGTCCTAAAAGAGTTTCATCTTCTCCTTTTTTTTTTCTCTCCAACGTAATCAACCATCATTAGACACGTTCTAATAAGTTTTACTTATTCCAACTTTTCAAATGTTCGAAACAGGAAAGGAGGGAGGGGATGAGGAGCGGCGTTGGTGTCGGAACCCTGGAGGAGTAAAAACTTTTCACTTTCTCCATCAATCATCTGAGTTTCCATTCGAGTCATTTTCGGTTAAAAGGACTGGTGACTGACTCCAGAATTCGGGATTCCTATTATGAAAGGGAGGAAATTTAAGTTCTGAGGTGCTCATAAACTATTCTCTCCCTTAATCGACTTGTTATGAAGCTCAAAAAACTTGTGACAGGAATGGATGAGGGCGAGCGAGTGGCTTAAGTACTTGAAAACGTGACTTTTATTAGACACAGTCTTCAAGCTAACTCTTCCGAACGTCAAGGAAAAATAGTGGTAAGGGTTCTGCGGTTTCGGTTTTCAACTTTTCCCGCGGTTGGATTAAGAAAGCTCGTCCTTGACGTTGTAACTTTATGAAATTTTTTATTATTATTAATGGTTTCATAAAATTAACAGTGCCAATTAAGTTTTTCTGTCTTGGATTTAACCTTTCCGGAAACCAGGGAGGGGGTATGGTAGGAAATCTGGAGAAATGAAAGTTGAACACCAAAAATTCTAAAATTGATTCGCCTGAAATGTCGTTTCCGGTCTCTTCTCATTTCCATTTCGTCTCGGCATCAGTTTTCACCGCAGGAAACTTTCACTTTATAGTTTTTGATGGGAAATCCAAGGTTCAAAGGAAACTCTTCATTCAAAGTACTATAGAAGGCGGTGTAATTAACTTGGAGTAAACGAGGTGTGAGAGGCCCGCTTGATCCCGCCTTCTGCTTTCTCTCTCACACTTTCCCCGTCAGGAAAGTCATTGGGGGGAGATTAGACGGACAGGGTTGATGTAGTAAGGTGTGAATTCATAATTATCCCACTTCATCCCTTTAGAATTCGAACACTCCCGCCATGAAATGGAAACCATAACCCTAGTCTCTGGGATCAATGAACGACTCGAGAGCATCTCTCCCATAAAAGTGGGAATGAAAAACTTTTCATTCCACTGATATAATTTGATTTGGATTACTATAACTTTTATTTTCATTTCATCCCATAAATCATCCGCACATTCAAAAGAACTCCCAATAAATCCTTTATGCTGAGCTGACTCGATGTCGATGTAATGTAACGGAATTTTAATAGTACTCGTAGCCACTAGGAAAACTGTAGGAAAAACTTTGGGAAAAAAATAGAAATCCAGCGGTGCAGAAAGGCGTCAGCAGGGCCACTCCCTCACTTGCGCCGCTGCCTTCTACGCGCTCCAGCGTTTTGCACCATCCGGTTACACTTGGTGTCCCCTCACCAACTAGATGCGAATGACACTGAAAATTGGCGATAGTGTCAGATTCGTTTTTAGCTGGGGCCAAAAAACTACACAATTTGCTATTAGAAATCTTCCTCAGGCGGGTAAAACGAAATGAAAGTTCTCCACCATGCCATGCCATACGAGCCGACAGTTTGAATTTATTGACGTTTCCTTTGTTTTTTTTTCTCTTCCTTCCAGCCCTTTCTGCCAACTCAGCAGAAGAAGATGAAGATTTTGACTTTTCAGCCTACAGTCCACCGGGACCGTTCTTTGACAAAGAGTTTTCCAAAAATGTCACTGCCCTCGTTGGAAAGACTGCTTCACTCACATGCCGTGTCCGGAATGCTGCGAATCGAACGGTACGTTCCTCATCCTGATCCTCCTGCATGTACATGTGAACTTTCTCCACTTTCTCCCAACATTCTCTACAAATTAATTTCTGGAGTGTCTAAAAGCACCGCGTGCCCCTTCCAGTGTCTCCTCTTGTCCAGCATTCCTGTCGGACGTGCTGGAAATTTTCTACTTTGTTTTAATCTTTACAGATCTCGTGGGTAAGGCATCGGGACATACATTTGCTAACAGTTGGGCGTGACACTTACACGAGTGACCAGAGATTCCAAGCAGTCCATAAGCCGCACACGGACGAATGGACGTTACAAATTCGATATCCACAAGTAAGAAGCTCCCAACTTTTGCGTTTCAGCCTCATGCCCAGCTCCCTGCGAAAAAGTTTCATCCATTTAAAAGGTTTCTTGTAATGGAAGTTGTAATGTAATTAGACGAGGCTGTGAATGGGGTCATACAATTAATTCTACTGGTCCTTAACTAAAGTAAAAGACCACAGTTGGAGTAGGGAAAGAGAAAGTGCGGGTAATGGGCTTTTGTAATTCTTTCTCCACCATCGAACGGATACAAAGTAATTTGAAAAAGACGGAAGGAGCGGAGGATATCGAGGAGAAAAGGTAACTCAGTGTCACCATTACAAGGTCCTTAGCAATTCATTAATGAGATTGTAGTGTCTGCCAAGAGTTAAAACATTATGTGTCCATTTTATATTATTTGGAAGAAAGTGTGTCTTTCCCTGACACGCTAAAGGAAGGATCCCTAAGAATGAAATCCCAGTACAAATGCCAGTAATAAAACTTTCTCTCTTTGTCTTGCTTTCTCTTTTTAGCATCGAGATTCTGGTGTCTACGAATGCCAGGTCTCAACTACTCCGCCAATTGGGCATTTCGTCCATTTAGTAGTTGTTGGTAAGTTTAAACTTTTCTTCATCTCCCTTCACACTTCGAATGGAATCTTGCGTAACTATAAATAAATTACAATCAAACTTACGACGTAACTTAAGACGGTGACATGATGTCACCGTCTCCAATTGCGACAAATCCTTTCAAACCTCGCCAAGTAAATCTGCAAGTCAATTTTTTTTAAAATTTAATTGAAATCAAACTGACGCCACTGCGTGTGATCCATGAACACTTTTTCATTGACTAGAAGAAGCCCTGAAGCGATTCTGATTCGGAAAAGAGGGTAGGCTGACTGTACGTCTTGTACCCTCGTGAAAAGTAATAAAATTAAAAGATTGGCCTGAAAGTGAGTTTCGTTGTTTCTTTGATTGAGCTTTAAAAGTGCTAGGAGGGAGGAATGAATTAAACTTAAATGGATTCTTCCTTCAGACACTTTCGTCAAAGAAATTCGCCATCTTCATCCTTCTACAGGAGAAAGGAAATCCCAGAGCTTCACTTAAGAATGGAATCCAATCAACTAGATTTTAATGTCTCCTTTGATACTTCGATTCTTACCTACCATTCATCTCTTCCATTCTTCCCTTATCCCATCATTACTCCTAAGATGATTTGATTTAAGAATAAGATGATTTGTCAAAAAAGATCTCGAGTTGATTGGCCATTTCAAGTTGTCAGTTGCGCCGTCCTCCCCTATTATCTTTTCCTTGTCTACCCTTAATAACAAAGGGAAAGTGACAGTCGTAGGAGAGAGAAAGGGGGTTTAATGAATTGGATTAAGGAAGCTAACCCTTCCTTTTTCTGATTCCTGGTGATCCAATAAGAAAACAAGGAGAGAGGAGGTGGTTGGTAGAGGGCAATGACTTTCCCTGCCACTGTTTGAATTGACAATGAAAGTCATGTCCTCCTTGCCTTGGTAGGAGATGAGACATTTATAAAAGTAGAAAAATAAAACAATGGCATTACTACTACACTAGTTTACATTTGGGAGGATTTCAAAGGAACCATTCAAGCAGTCATTCCAAAGGAGCAGAGAATAAAAGAAAGATCCAGCAGGGCCTGGCATTCATAGTTATCCAGCAGGAGATGAATTCTAGGGAGCTTTGGATGGGTTTATTCTTTTACATCTTCCAAATCTACAGATCCAAAGGAAGTGTTCCCTGGAAGAACATCAAGGCGGTGGAAGACAATTGCTTTTCCTTACGGAAAATACAAATGCCCTCGTTTGATCCTCCCTATTTCTCTTCCAAGTTGGCCATTGCGTCATCATGCCTTTTTACCGCATTTTAACGTAGTGAAAGTATTGTAGATTTATGGAATTGTGCCCTACATCTAAATTGCAATTCTGGAGGTAGCGTCTTATTATTGAACTAGGTCGAATTGCACCGAAATTGGCAACAAAGGAAGGACTGCTGGGCTGGGCATGGCCGTAAATCCTTTACAATTTTAATCCAGGATCCGGAAAACCCCATTCCGGAGTGTAATAAAAATCAGAGCGAGTAATAATATTTCATTTATTCATTGTTTTTCGAAGGTCAGGGCTTTGATTTATGTAAGAAGCGTGAGGCGTGCAAGGGATATTGATCTGAAGTGGAAGAGATTTATTATTCTGCACTTAAACTCTGCATGTACGGTGAGTTGGCCAGGGAAGAAAAATAGGAAATTCAGCCAACCTGCGTTTGGTGACAGGAGGAAAGCCTCAGAACATCCGGTTTCCGGTCTTTATCCTTTTCCTTTGCAAATATATTGGGAAAATATCAGAAATAAAATGACAGCCTCACGTTTCACCCACTTCCGACATCCGTTTAAGTGGAGATAGGGAAAAGAGTTGTAGGTGGGGTCACCCAACTTGGGACAAAACTTTTAAGCCACAGGCGAAAGCTTGGTGAGTAGTTATGTGGGGGATGATGAATGGCAAAATTTTTAGCAAACTTTACTAAAAGTTGGAGACAGGGTGACCTCAATAAATTAAGCCGCTTTGGTAGGATGATGCCACTTGCTTATTCGAAACATCCTAATTCAAAATTTCGCAAACTTAGGCAGAAAACTTTGACAAAAGGAAGGGATTAAAGGTCTTTCAAGACACAAGATGACAACTTGGAAAGGCATCGCATACGTCTTATTACGCACTATAATTAATTGATGTATGGAAATGTAGGAGGACAAAGGTTTCTTGATTCTGAATCATGGGTTGTGCCTGGGAAAATATTAATGTTTGTCGAGCTTTGAAGCCTTTTGGTGTTGAATTTTGGTGGTGGTGGTGATGGTGCGGATGGTGCTTTTGTTCCTAAATTAATAATGCACTCAATTCTCATCTACATTTGGACTGCTATTCAGTAACACAAACTTTCGTCTCTCCTAACGTGAATAGCAATTCCATTAATTCCTAAAGTGGAGATCTCCACTCTGGGATGATCTCAATGGGCCTCATTTGCCCAAATTTATTGCAATGCAAATTACGTAAACTCAACTTAAGTTACAAGCTAAAATTCCCAAAGGTTGCATTCTCGTTACTCCCATTTTCAAAAGCTTGGGAATAGCAGTAGAAGTAGCAAAGTTGGAAAACTAACATCACATACGCCAACAAACACACTAGTTTGTCTATTTTCTAATTTAACGACACCGAAATGTACAGAAGTTCTGATGATCAATCGACTTAAATTGCATGCATTAATTCATTTTTCTACGTTCTAGTTTTCCTTTGTTCCCTTCGCAATGTGCTCAAATTACCATCCGAACCGTTGTGATTCCAATTATTCCACTTTTGGAAATAGGAATAATTAAAATACGTACATTTTGAATTTATTTTGGTAGAGACTGAATGTTAATGTGGGGACAGCTGGGTATGCGCCAAAATTCTCTA
This sequence comes from Anurida granaria, assembly GCA_034694825.1. Taxonomy (NCBI): domain Eukaryota; kingdom Metazoa; phylum Arthropoda; class Collembola; order Poduromorpha; family Neanuridae; genus Anurida; species Anurida granaria. The sequence goes on from JAQIWD010000072.1 coordinate 27,734, forward strand.
AACCCGGGGTTAAAATTTTAGAATGCAAGGCATCAACTTCTACAAAATGGATGTCGGAGCGTTGTGACTGTGAAGAGAAAATACAAAGCGACTCACCCAAAACTTTCACCATATTCACCACCACGCTTTCTCCATCACCATTCCTCCGCTAAAGTTAACCAGACAAATGACCCGTATCCACAAATTCCGGTCTAACCACCATACGTCGCTTTTTATTGGGCAAATTAATTGAAGCAAATACGAAACAAAGTCGGTGCATATCACGCAATTTTTGACTTTCTTGTCTTTATTCGTTGTGATTGAATTGTAACAAAAATTTGCGGCGGTGGTCATTAGCCTTCATGTCACTTTTGTGAATTCCTATGCGTCATATTGACCCTTTTACGGGTGGGAAGGGGAGGGTAATATCGTGGGATTATGACACGAGGATTGAAATGGGAAGCTTAGAAGTGATGACTTTTCCTTCGTCCTCACATATGGCAGCTTATATTGTAATATGCCTGGGATCTATGAATCCCTCTCCGTTTCCATGTCCAAGCGTGTGTCAGTTGGTTGTCATGCCTGTCTGTACTGGACCGATATCGGCTTTCAGCTCCGCTTGGTTCAATTTCAACAAAATTTGAAATGGACCAGACGTCCGCATGAATACCGAGTGAGAGTTCTCTGAGAGTTTCCAGATTTTTGCTTTCATCATGCTCTCTCCTGGTCTTTCCTTTTCCCACACTTCCATTCTAACTCTCTGTCTGTTTCCTTTATTCGAAACTATTTCTTTAATATCTGTCAAAACCTTTGCCGAAAATTTTGCCCGTTGGACTGGGATGAGCTTTGACCCCAAAAAATTCTTTCTCTCCTTTCTCCACTTTCTCTCTCTTGACTGGATGCACGGTCGCCTCTCTGGAAAGCAGGAGCAGCGTCGAGATTTCACTGTGGCAAGCTGGTGGTAAACGTGGGTTGGTTGATGGAAAATTCGGGGTAGCTAAATTACAAAATTAGAAGAGCGAGAGTAATGTCAGAGATTAAGGAACCACATCAGTGGAACTGGAATGGGATCAAACCCACTGCCACGGTGCACCGTGCCGTCGAGAGTGTGTGAAAATTTTAGAGAATTAAATTTACCTTTTCCTAGCACCGTCCGTTTGTTTGTATTCAATTTTGGGTAGACGAGTTTTTGTTCCCTCCGTAACTTACTTTAACGAAACCAAAATTTAAAATTTAACAAGCCAATTATGTATTGGAGAAATGGAAATGGAGAAACCGTCTTTATATTCATAAGAATGGGAACACCGCGTATGGTTCGAAGGTTTTGTGTTGTAAAAACCAAGTTACTAAATTTCAATGTTTTTTTTAATTGCAGAGCCAAATACGACTATCATGGGTAAGCAATTTATTGTTTATAATTCATTATAATTTTTTAAATATAAATTCATATAAGTTTGCATTTGGTCTACTACCTCCTCCCGTGTACCCAGTGACCCTCGCCCACACTGGGCACATCCCGGGTTGTCCTTTTGCGAGGGATCCTTCCATTGTATATCATGTTGAATTGCTGGACGAATTAGGAAAAGTCAGGAAGTGGGGAAGGATGCAACTTTGGATGATGTTAAGCCATACTCTTCTGTTGTATCGCGTCCTAAAAATTTTTATTCGTATGTTTAAAATTTTTTAGAACATTTCACTTAAAATTATTGAATTTTCACTTAAAATTATTGAATTTTTAAAAATATTTGTATAAAGATGCGTTTAAATTTTAATTTTCACCTACCAACTTGTAAAATTGAATGTGGGGCCCTATCTCCAACTCCTGAACCAAGTAGGAACCTCCTCACTACTACACAATTTCTTTTGACACAAAATATGAATATTTTGGCATAATATAAATATAGTAACTTAATTAATAAATAGAATTTTTGTACTTAAATTTCTTCAGAGACATGTTGGTTTGTTCGGTGATGATACAAACATCTCTTCGATACAAGTACACTCGTGCACTTAACGCCATTGTTCTCCACTAAATATCTAAACTTTCCTTTTTCCATTCTGAAATCCTCGCATCCAACCAACCTCACTTTTTTCGGTGGAAGGACTTCCTCTTCCGACTCGGAAGATGACGAAGATGAAAACATTAAAAAACAATTTATCAATTAAAAATTTAGAAAAATAATTTAATTTTTCCTGAAATCCTTCTCCTTTGATAATGAATCAAAAATGATCTGAATATTCCTTTGTTTTTCTAGGCCGTATTTATACATGATGTAATTATGAAGTCTACATCAGCAATACATTACAAAGTTTCGTAACTGAATCGTTATAATTTTGAATTCCAGGTGCCCCTGAAATGTATATTAATCGAGGAAGTACCATAAATTTGACGTGCATCGTAGAACATAGTCCGGAACCTCCTGCCAATATCATGTGGATGCATAATAACTTGGTAAGATACTAATTGCCGCAAAGCAATCCCCAACTTTCACTCGTGTCTCCCCTTCCGTTTTCCGAACTTTCACCGAATGCGATTTACCACACTACAAAGTTTTCCTTTTGATGCGAGGATCTTGTTAAAAATTAAGCCCCATTTCAGAGCCCATCCCTAACTACTACTACTTTGCATGAATGGATGAATTTTTAAATTATAAAACACATCATTAGTGAAATACGCTCACGATCGCCGTCTTTCTTCTAAAGACTTATTTGAACAAGCGTTTCATCTTTTGAGAAAAGTGTTCTCCTTCATTTTTACATTTTATTTGGGAAAGTATCGACTCAAATCCTACATAGCGGAACGCCCTGTTATTAGTTTCCTGAGAATTGACTGGCTGGTGGTAGTCAGTCAATTTCCCAATGGAATAGTGTGACTTGCTTTGAAATTGGAATTTGTTTCTAAAAATACTTTTTAATAATTCAGTAGGAAACTTCTTGTGCTGAAATTGAGAATCCAACTTTGTAAATCATGCCCACAACCCCAACTCAAGCAACTTATGAATGGGGAAATGGGGTTTCCGCCTCCAATTTTCAACGAAGATCAATAGTCCTTCCATATTTTAAAATGAGGCTTCACCTGTATAATTTATAGTAATTTCGCGCATTCGTAGAAAGTTAGAGTTAGCTCCTAATCATATTCGGAATCCTCCCTTTTCCCACTTCCCAATTTAAGCTTCATTTTAATTTTGTTTATTTTTAGACACAGGAGAAAGTTCACTTTCTCCCAGGAAGTTAATTCCCTTGTTTATTTTTCAGGAAATAAACTATGACTCGCCCCGTGGCGGAGTGAGCGTCATCACGGAGAAAGGGGATGTGACAGTGAGTTACTTGCTGATTCAACGGGCCAAACCTGCCGACTCGGGTATTTTGCATAGTTTCCGAACCTAGGCCATATTTCTGAGCCGCACGAAATGCGGAAATTGCTTATGATACTCATTATTACAACCAAGACCAAGACGTTGGCTCTCGGTTGGTACTGCGTGCTTCCTACGCATAATATTAAATTCACCCTCCTCTTATGTCCCACTTAGGTCGGTACTCCTGTAGTCCTTCCAACGCCATTGCCCAAGAAATCTCCGTACATGTTCTGAATGGTAAGTGACTCCTGTCGTTGACACACTTATTACGTAATGTGACACGTAGGCCGCAAGTTAGGCCTAGGCATGAGACCTACTCTTGTTTTCTACACCCGAAATGTAGCTGAACCCCATTGGAATTATCCCCATGCTCACTTTCACTCCCTTTCCCCCGCCTGACGAGGAACCTCAAATTGAGCATTCCAACAATTTTACACCGGAAACGTGTGTGTGTGAATTTGCCTTTCCCTTTCCGAAAGAAAACTCCGTCCTAATTTGCGTAAGTGGGAGAATTTGGAAAAGGGAAAGATCAGCCAGCCCAGAGGCCTATTTTTCTGAACCTCCCGAGACGACCGCAGTGCGACGATAACCTACACCTGTTTTATACGTACGTTTATCACTAGTCGAAACCCAGGAGCTGTTGCCAGGAACCCGATGATGCAGAAGGAGTCCACGTGCATAGGCTATTTGTATGGCATGGCAGAATCCTCTTGCACAAGCTAATATTTCTCTTTTATGTTCTTTTAAATCCCACATGCGGTTCTAATCCAAACTGTCGTCGGTTTTATGGGGATGACGATGAAAATTTGTAAAGTTTCTGCCTCACAACCGCATTTCGTTTTGAGCATCCTTTCTTCCCAGTCGTCAACTGGCTGAGTAATTAAGAAGATAGTTGTTGGTGGATTCATAAAAGGGGAGCAGATGGAAGGTTGATATGATGAATGAATTGTTTATTTGTAGTAGCACTTAATTAAGTTTAGTTCTCATCCTTAAATCCCCATACAAAAGAAGGGAAAGATAATTAAAGGAGGAAGGTAGAAAAACCTCAAGATGATCATAAAGCTTTTAAAAGGATAGAAACAGCATTACAGCGCTGAAAGTAGTGGTGAAAGGAACCTAAACAAGGAAAATGCGAGTTACTACTGGATGCTTTTTAGGTTCTTTACCAGCCTCCGCCGTGTTTGTTGTAGTTTTGTAAGTAACTTGTGCTTCTACCTAAATTGCCTACGGAGGCTCCTGCATACACAGTGGCCAATTTTCCCACCACCAAAGTTTAGAGGAGTGAAAGTGTATTCTGAGTTCTTTGGGAGAAAGTTCCTCCCCAATCGAGTCAACGCCTCGGGTTTTCTCCATTTAATTAAAAGGCTTCAAAATTCAGCAACGTTGTACTACTTTTTCTTGTTTTTTTTTCCTTCTGTCCAGGAGAACTTCCAGCGGCAATGCAACACGGTGGTCAACTCAAACTGGAGTATCCCATCACAGTTTTCCTCCTGAGTCTCTTTGCACTCTTCCTAGGAACATAAGAAGGGGTCACCAGCGTTTTATCACCAAACAATTCGTTTCTGTGAATTCGTTATTGTGCAAAAATAACACACGTGACAAATGGTTGCCAATTCTACTAAAAATAAGGCGGTGCTGTAACTGACTTGGTCCCCATGAAGTTGAAATGTCGCTGCTTTTACGTTGAATCAGGAAAATGTCAACTTGAAGACTAAAAGGCAAACAAGGACATCGGAATGGCTGACATTGAGGGAGAGCGAAAGGTCGAGTAAACTTTCCGAATGGGATGACAATAAGGATCCACAGAAAAATAAGAGAAATGTGGGGGAAAGGCTTTTTGTTTTCCAAGGCGAGTGAAAGTGTATTTTGTTTCTATTAAAGTTCCATATCCCAAACAACACAACTCAATTACCACCACCGCACCACCACCACCACCGGCACTCACTGCCCACTCTGCCCACTCTATCTTTGGCAGAGAAAGTGGGGCAAGATGAAGAAAGTGTGGTAAAAGTACCATCACCACTCCATGGCAAGAACAGACTGACTTCAAGTATCCCCCATAGTCCCTTTTACTTACGGCGAAACAAAGGAATGGGATCCACATTGAATTGGGATTTGAGCAAGAGAGCTCTTTTACCTGTTAAACCTCATTCGTCGAATCATCACATCCCACTCTCCCTGCCACCATAAACGCTCATCATCACGCACTTTAAATCCCAAGTGAGACGGGCCAACGAAATATCTACCCAAAAGTTTATATATAAAAATAGTGGCTAAGAATTATAGGCGGATTTTGTTCTAACAGTACCGTAAAATTCCTAAATGGCAGTAGGTCGAATCTATTAATGGGCAACCAATTTCAACAGATCTTCGTCTAAGGCGTACATAACTATGATTCTTACCAAGTTATAAAATCGACAAGCCCGAATACGTTTAGAAATTTTGCGGTATTAAGTTAAGTTACTTACAGTTACTATATAAGTACTGAAGGGTGGATTTGGCGATTGAATCGTTCGGATTGGTTGGACGGATTTTGAACTAACCACAAACAATCTATATTTTGAGAACTTTAGCTTCTTTCTCGTGCTTAAAATTTTAAGTTGTCCCGCCAACTTTCTTGAGAGCGGGAAGAGGAATTGCGAAAAAATGTTAGGAAAGTAGATGAGTTAAAGTTTTGGACGTGTAGAGTAACCATTGTTAAACGTATTAAATTTATATAAATATAAACTCACATTTAAACCATAAAGATATTAAATTTTGTATAACTGATGGATTTTGTTTTAGAGAATTAATTAAACAAAAGGTGTAACATTGTTGGTTATGAGAGTTAGCCATTAGTACACACACAAATTTATCATTGATTTTCAAAAATAAATTCAACTCAAAGTGTGCAAGTGTGGTAATTCGAGAATAATTCTTTGGAAGCAGCTTTTATAGAAAAACCTTGGTCCGAAACTGAGGATTTCTGTGCATAATATCGCAAAATGGAGATTTAGTTTTCGTCTTCTGACATCTGTCTTGTCTCTGTCCATTTCTCATGGCTTTCACTTATGATTAACAATGGTAAGGAAGGGAGAAAGTTTATGTTCTTCTTATCTTTATTCAAGTCTTGTTTTATATTTTGCATTGGAACTTTCATTGTGTCCTTTTCCCTGCTCTCTCTAGTAGATTTCAAAAATAATAATAATCATAACATTACTCGCAACACTCTTCGGGGTGGTTGGCAGGGAGAAAGTGGAGCACAATTTTAATCTAAAATGATAATGACTCTGGTCTAGTGGATCTTAAATTGGAATGTTTTGGGTGTATTACTAAACAGACGACGGCCCTTATATCTTGCTATATGTAAATTATTTATTTATGCATCCAACAAAAGACAGGATTACTACGCCTCTCTGCTTCTCAAACACAACCTCCCCTTTTTCCCTTTTTTACACCAAAAAGATTGACTTGGCCTTTCTCCAACTTTCTCCACTCCATCCTTTCCTTTCCTTCTTTTTTCATTTGCTCAGTGAGTTACTTGATTCTCCACCAGAACAGCCTCACTGCCTTAATCATCAAAATTAAAATCAGGAATTGAGCTCCAGATGTCCCTTAGTTGACGCTTTATACATAATAAACGGAATCAAAATATGGCTACGCCTTTAACCCTTGTGCAAATGCGCATACTTTTCTTCACTGGACAGTTGGAAGACGCTACACGTCTCTAGAACACAAAACTGAAACGCATCTTCCACTTAAGTAAAGTTTGAAGAAAAAAAACGCTTTCCCCGTCTTTTTTTTATCCCCCTACTTTGTCTTCCATTTGAGTGCGTAAGCCTCTGTAACAATGAAAGAAAAACAAGACGAGCCAAAGGAATGAAATATGAAGGGACGAAAATAAAAAGAAGTTCGATTTGTCATAGGCTTCTTTCCTTCTGGGACTTCATAAAAGCCTCCCGCACTTAAATCATTTTATCCCTCGTCATGAGAAAAGACCCTGAAGCACCCGGAATCCTAAAAAGCTCCTCCAATTGGCTAGAAACCATCTACGAGGGACACATATTCTTTTCACCAATCCAGACAATAGGAGGCAAGACAAGTGGCAACCGTGGTCATTCCTGGAAAAAAGGGTTCCACGCTTCGTAAGCTGTCAAATAACACTTCCTGTCAGTTTTCACCGGATAAAAGAACTTTCACTACAAATTCTCGCTGTGGAAGAGACAAACGGGTTTCAAAGTTGTACAATTCCTTTAAACATAAAGATGGCGGCTGAAGTAATTAATATGAAGAGTAATTCCCCGTCTGATCTCCTTCCTTTAAAGAGGATTAGAACGCCAAGGTAGATCCAAGGGAAAGCTGAAAATCCTTAAAACTGCTGCCACGAGTTCTTGTGTGCTGTTGGTCCTAAGGAAAGTTAGAATAGTAGATGAAGTATTGTTGTTTCAAAGAGTCCACAAACTTAGCTCTCTCTTCTGTAAGGAGAAAGTTGAACAATAAATCCTACTCACTTTACTAGGACTATTCATCGGGCGGAGGAGTTAGCTACGGTAGTGTGCGTAGTGCGAGCAGTCAGAGTAGTAGGTTCTTATTAGAACCCAAAATATGTGTAACTAGAAAAGGAAACCATTATTTAAGCGATGACATGGATCGTATTGTGGATAATGTAAAAGATCATCTCTCATAGCTTATGACATTTTAGGCCCTCGGAGTATTATATCCGACTTGGTAGGGAAAGTCAACACGCGTCAACTATAAGGGCCTTAAAGTAGGCCTTCGTTTTTATGCCTCAATGATAATATTTCATACTGCCAACCATAAACGACTAATGATTTTGTCAATTTCTTGGCATCACATTACTGACCAGCCTTGGCTTATATTATCTAAAATAATCCATTTACCATTTAATGTTCCTGAAATAAGTTTTGATTAAACCTAAAAAGCGAATGAGTAAGATTTATTTCAGGGTTTTGATTTGTAGTTTTTGTCAGAAGAATGATGGACAATGAAGAGTAAAAGGGTGGGTTGATGGATAATCTTCCTTTGGGATTTCCAGTGAGAGAAACGTCAGTCGGATCTTTGGGTTTGGATTGAAGAAAGACAACAAACAATGAAAGGCTTCCTTTCGTCTCCTCCTCCATACTGTACTACTGTTATCATTTCATTTATTGAGAACCTTCCTGAAAGCCCAAATAGTACAAAAGAAGTCGAAGTTGGATGGTGGAGGCCTGTCATGGCCAATCCTGATGCTCCTTGTCTTTCTCCTTTCATTCCTCCCATCCCATCCAATTTAGTCCGGAAGGAAAGTAGCGAACTAAGGGTAAAGGGAAACTCAACTTTCACCTCGCCTTTATCACGAAGAAGGAGAAAGGACTCTTTCCCAATAGCCACCACAAACCCGTATACCATCACGGCCATGTACATTCCTTTTTTTCCTTCTTACTCCTCTTATGTGTATCTCCATTTCCCTCTTCGACTTTCGCCAAAATCCTCCAGGAGAGGAAACAAGAAGCTAAGACAAGTGAAAAGAGTCGATGCCAAAGTACACAGACTGGGTGGTGGTCGTGGGAATTGTGGACTTTCTCTTCCCATTAAAAGAAAAGGGCGGAGAGTGTTTGATTAGTAGGAACAGGCGACCTTTTAAGTTCACTTCCAAGAAAACTTCAACTCAAGGGAACAGTCAATAAAGAATACAAATTACTTGGAGTGTTGTTGCAGTACACTCCAAATATCTTTGTCATCATCGTCTGGCAACGCCAATCAATTCACTTTGTTCCACTTTCTCTTCATTTCGGGAGATTAGTCCTTTTCTTTTGAACTCTTTTGATCTCTTCAAATTAAATTTAATTATAAAACCTCTTGGTACCAACAACGCATCGGCTCCTTTGAAGAGTTAGTATGAAAACATTCAAAATTAACGCACGTGCAGTGTAAAATCCAATGCCCATATGCTGAGTATAGTGCCAGTTTGATCGCACTAATCGATTTGCTCCAGTAGTTTATGATGGGGGTGTTTACTGTCATTCCATCCCATCTGGTTATCACTGTTTATCTGCGTAGGAGTAATCATAAAAAAGCATAAAAGACATGTTGTTAGAGTCAAAATCCAACCAGGGTGAAAGTTGGTCCCCTTTTTTCAAAATCTTGGCAATTGTTGTCTGTGTGTAATAAACATCAAATGCCCCAGTTAACATTTATGGGTAAACCATATCTGGAATCAGGACAAACTCTGTTGACTTCAGTTGCCAAAGTTCAAATCCCGATACTCATCTCCTGTTTGTCATCCAATTTTATTAGAACTGGTGCGGGGAAGTAGGAAGGGCAGAGCCCATTTGTAAAAAAAAGGATTGGAAGGCGATGAAGAAAGACGACGTCATATTCTGGAAGCAAATGGAAGTTCTTATGAGACCACGACCACCAAATCACCTTTTGCACTTTCACTTCCTCCTTTTCAGTTTCCCATTCTGAGTTTTTCCCACCAGCCGTAGTACTCTGACCTGATAAAAGTGAATAGGATGGGATGGACCAATATGCAGAACTTCCATTACGCTGAAAGCATTTTCACAAAAACACGGCTAGAACAATCGACGGAATGACGACCTATGTGCCCTCCCAAACCTCTTATCGCCCCCGCAGAGGTGATTCGATAAACTTCTACTTTATTTTAATATTATAAGAATGGAAGGAAGGAAATGGAAAAGACATAAGAATAGAGATTTAAAAACAAAAAAAAGAACCGTCGTAGAGAATTCGAAAGTTTCAAAATCCGTGGATATTAGACAGTAAACCAGGATTTCTAAACCCAATGCTGTACAAGTTTGATTACACGCGAATACTAACAACGGCCGAATAAAGGAGCAATAAAGTTCACACGTTCCACTTTCCACTTTCACTGCATCAAATCAAAATGAATACTTCAACTATGTAGTAACTGCTTGAAAAAATATACGCTTACAAAAATTCGCTGTCGATTAGTGCTAATTTGTGAATGAACTTGTTACTCAATTGGGCAATTTGGTAAGAAAAATTTATGGCCGCCCAAATATCACGAAAAACTCAAAAGAAATCCAAGGAAGGAGAAAGCCGAACAATAATTTACTTTAATCGCCCATCGTAATAATTTTATGACAAGTAATTTTATGATTTTCTACCGTCATTTTATGACGGTAGAAAACTGTGAGTCAACGCGTTTTTGACACGAATGCGACAATAAGGAGAAGTTATGACATATTTGAGGTTATTATTGAATTTAAGGTGATTCTTATGGCCGTGGTTCTTTTCCTTACCACGACTCCGTCCTGTATTTCAAACTAAGAATTTGACACTTTAAATGTCAAACTATCAAA
>JAQIWD010000073.1:0-38360 GCA_034694825.1 Anurida granaria
ATTAATGCAATGCTTAAAATTGAGTTGTGAGTTGTCTCACCCTTTTCTATGATGAATTCTAAATGTTCCCATAGGATATCTCCAACAAATGGTGGTGATCTTGCAAGGAATGCCTCTCGTCCCAGTGCTAGAATATCCTTCCCCTTCATCTGAAACGTGTTTAAATTAATTCCTTCCATGGAGAATTCTTGAGTGGCCCAGTAGAGCCAGTGGGCTACATGATTCTCGTTCCACTGCTTAGGATCTGGAACGTAGAAAAGAAAAATTGTCATGTCAGTGAATGCATTGTGCAATGGCGGCGGCGGTTATAAGATGAGTAACATTGACAAGTAGCAGTATGTCAACTAAATTGAATTACATCATTTAGGCGTTTAGATCTCAGGCTCTACTGAATTTGCCAACTGGTGGCTCGCTAAACAATGCCTTAATCCTATTGTCAGAGTATTTAAAAGTTAACCACCACCACCCCTTGTCAGGATTACAAACGACGCAGGTTACAAAACGAAAAAAAAAGATTGAGAATGGTAAACTTTCTATTGAATGAAACGAGTGACATGAGTCGAGGTCACCTTCCGATTCTTGTTTCTGCGATGAAACGTAACAATAGGGACATAAGGTATAAGGAGATTTTCATTTCATGCCCGACTGAACTCATCGTCCTCCATTTATTACAGAAGACCAACTAATATCATCATCCCATCTCTAAATTAAGTCCCGAATCAACCTCGCGATTTCCTGTTTTTCATTGTTTAATGCAATTATTAAAATTAATCAGCTTTAGCATTTGATAAGAATCTCAATCTCAGGTATCCAGAAATGTTTGCCAATGCGGTACTTAACTTCGTATTCTTGATTTTCCTAGCATTCCCATTTTGGTAGAATTGGCAGAAAGGCGTATGCTCATTTATTATCATCAAAAATGCATTGTTTCAAACCGAACGATGTTTTTTTTAGGATTAGATGCAAGTAGTTTTTATAAATTCATGCCATGAAATGAGGGTTCTCATTATGAGATTGAAAATGTTGTTCGAGGAAAATAAAGTACTAGAAAACTATCCAGGCGAAATCAGAAGCTATAAAAACGTATCTCCATGACTGTTATTTCGTCAGAAAGTAACTCAAGTGTGTCGACCATTGTCTCTATGTCTCATGGAGAGCATAATACTGAATTCTGTCTCCATTCTTTTGTACACCCCAACAGGGTGGAGTCACTTTGAACTCTGTAGATGGAGGAGCAATAAACCGAAACCACCCTTTGCATTTTTTCCATCCCTTCATCCCTCACAAAATAAAAAGTTTACAAAAATAAATGTCAGTGTATACTCTATTTTCACTTGAAATTCCACCAGTTCAAATCACTATTACATTCATAGTACCCTAAGCTTACAGCATTGTAACTTTACATTTCATTAAATTTCTTCCCAGATCCGAAATATTTATGGGTCAATTAGTCACCTACAAAATGCCACTTTTTCATAGAATCGAATTTTTATATTTAATTGTAGGAAACCCGCAAGAAAGTTGTGGAACCATAAAAATTCAACCTCGCCGCAAAACCACTACCACCGGTAACACCAACAACTCGCACCAGCGTCAGTAAGCGCGTATTCGATTTATAATTAACTTAACCCTGTCATCACTAAAATCATCCCCCAAATAATGAATTGCTCATCACCTCCATCTACGCAAAAGAAGACGTCCTAGCTGCGTCGTAACTAGGAGCGTCCTTGTAAATTTCCCAAATTGAATAATACTAAGGCAAGAGGTTAAAAGAACGCGTGACGTTGGCATTAATTCAGTCACCCCAGAAGCGATCTTGGAATTAATGGTACTTCAACCTGAATTTTAAAAACTTAAAACTCCATTTCCTAAGAGTCGGTGGTTGCATTTGAACCCCATGTCCCCAGTCTCCTAAGGACTGAATCAGTGAATAAATTGAGTTAATTAAGACTTAATAAGTTTAAATCAGTGCGACAAGGGAGGAGGAGAGTGTACTTGTAATGTGAAAATTAGAATTAGGCGAAATGGTCTTTGTTCACATAAATAATCATTGAACCCCCACTGTACTGTTCCTCTAGAACTAAATACAAAACGTCATCCCATGTATTCATTAACTCGTTTAAACTATTTAGAAAATATGATTGGACCCAACGAAACGGAAAGTTAAGATCAAATTTCATCATCTGCATATCCAGCGCAGGGGAATTAGTGGAGGTTTGGGCCATAATAATGACAAGGGCCAAGTGATTTTAATTTACAGAGAAAGAATAGAATTTATGCTCCCTGCGATGGGATCATTGAAAATGGTCCATTGGCCCAGCAGCCACCCTTCTAGTCAATTTCAATGATCTCCCTCCAGCATCCTCCAGTTATGGGAGCTAAAGCGCATAAGGATGCTCCCCCGAAAGGATCGTTTGTATATTTTATTATTCCATTAAGCCTAATCTCCATGGTCTGTCATGTGAGAAGTGTTTCTTACAAAACAGTGATTACTCACGTCAAAAAATTAAAATCAGTGATTTACTTTAATAAATCTCATTATTGGTACAAGGAGATAGTGGAAAGGGAGAAACAATTACAAGCACAATGGCGAACGGCGTTAGTAAATTTCTTACAGGGAATTAACATTATTATCAACCCAGAGATCATTGTCATTAACCCATAGATTCCGGATTAAGATGGAATGACAGAACGTGCCTGATTGGCTGATTGGCATCCATCGCCCTCCTACGTATTCAAACGTCAATCGTCAAACATTTGGACGAATGCGCCAGAAAGACTTCATACATTTGTCTACATCCGACGAATGAGAGCCATTTGAACAGATCTGCTGACAGCCTCGCCTTGGAATAACATTAAATTTAAGAGTAATTATACATAACATGAGGCATAAAACAAGTGAATCGAATTTCAGGATACAAATATTGGGAGAGTTAAACAAACAGTTTAATACATGCGGGAAAGGCTGATGTTTAACTTTAGGATTTTTAATACTCATAGCGACACGACGAAATGGCCAAGTCCCTCCTTCCTTACGGACGCACACACATTTCCTACACCATACCGCCCGCCCATCGTTTGCCTCAATTCATCTTCCGTTTGAATGAATTGCTTCAAACATTCGCCATAATTTTGCAAACTCAAATGATTTATGGGAGGCTAATAATAAGGGACGTTAAAATAAACACTCTTAGAAATGAACATTTGGAGACCGGAGTAGGACATATGGGAATGAATTCTGAAGAAATTTTCCTTCCACGGGCCGCCATGCCTCTCTTAGATTCACAAAAGAATTTTTATGAGATGAAATATTATTCAAAAGCGTCTTATTCATGACCTGCGCCATTTAAAAAAATAAAAACCATTAAGGGACGTTGTATGGTTGCGCCGGGTTAAGAAAATCTTTAAGAAAACAAATGATCTCGAGATCATCTGCCACATACGACTATAAAAGGTTTCCATTTATAATGAGGCCGAATCATAAACATAAGACTTGAATGAAAGTTCAGTTCATGCCCAGAATCCGTCACAGCGATTTCACGTCGAACCGCCGCGGCTTCCCTTTGCACACTCTTAATTAATCTTTGGTGCTGCTGCAACAGGAGCCGCCGGATCGCAACTGACATGACGCGATTCTTAAGAAATCTCCAATTTGCAGATTAACCCCAATTCCCTTTGTGCTGAAATGCACGGTGGTGCACTCTCCTTGCCTGCCAGCGTTCTTTGTCACCTTGGCGTGACACCGGATTAGTCACTTCCATGGATGCTGGAAATGAATGGAATTCATGAATCCTCATATGGGACACATTTCGTCATTGTAACTTGATTCCAAAGTAAGTAGCATCCCCACAATTATTCAAGTAAAGCAGGTAGCACCGCGGTGCTACGTAGCTCCCATTTGTTTACTCCTCACATCCTTTCTATTTTAAATTTCAAGTGACCGTATCGGGTGTCGCAATTTTTCCTTTTGTCATCCGCCAACTTTCTTCGCTGGAATGCCCATTCATTTCTCCATCAAACTATTCATGCCATCAAATTTCCAACAGCTTCAACCACGTCCGGCGCTGACCTTCGAGCAACAACGGTTAATTCCAGAATTGTTGCCCTGTAACATGTGGTGAGTAGACAAGGGAGGGGGATGATGGCAAAGACAAGACAAGATACACCGTGCTGTGGGAAAAAGTTAAGGGTTCCTTAGCACGTGCTGAGCGGGAGCTCCTTGAAGACTCTCCATCATCATCCCCTTTAAAAAGACGTTTGGGGGTGATGATGATGGCAAAGTACCAAGGGGGATGAAGGGATGAAGGAAGAAAGAGAAAGTACACCCGTTAAAATTTCAAGGAGTCAAGTCCCAGTCCCCGTCCCTGCTGGAGTGTGGACTTCATCAGCGCACGTACGTACCTAAAAGTACTTTGTAAGTTCCTTAGAACTCCAAAAAATGGAGACACCTGCTTTGTACACGAAAAAACTGACGCTGCCGTTGGTTCAAACGGCAGCGTACAACTCGTCTTTCTTATTATTTAGCCTACTGGAGGTACTGGTACTGTGGCTCAATTAACTGTAACATCTTGTCTTGTGGTGGTGGTAGAGTCCAGACGCCATGCCATTATTCTTCCAACTAGCTAAGGACCCTGAATCCTACGTAGCAAAGACGCACTCCTGGAGTACAGATGGTGGGAATTAAGGTCCTTTGCAAGGTGTTTCGCATTTCCAGCAGCCAACTACCCCTTCACAGTTCAAATCCTGAAGTCAAGCGTCTCCGATAATAAAAATTGGAAGACATTATTCGGTGGATCCCCTGCTCGTGTTTACCTCATCAAAAAACCCACAACAGATGCAGTAAGGAAGGAATAATTAAAGTCCCTCGATCCTTCTGTCTTTTCTTCCCTTGTCTATCGGCACTTAAATATTCCGATGGAATCGAGTTTCAACTGTCAGTGGATCTAAATCAACAGGTTTCCATCCTAGTATTTGCTCCTGGGGAATAAAGTGTTAAGGTACAGGGGCACGTGCCGTCAATAAATATTCCCTTGGTGTCTGTCTACCTGAGCCCTGTTCGTAAGTCATCATCATCTCATCTCACCTTCTGGACTTCAAAGTCATTTGCAGATTTAGGAAAAAACAATGGAACTGGCAGATGCTAATCGTGGTGATCTTCCCACACTTCCTCGTTTTAATCTCCGCATAATCTCAATTCAAATTCTTGATTGCCTAATTGCATGCTTTAGGATGATAATCTGTCTTAAATTGTACTGGCAGTATCCTCATCAGCAGTGGTTGGATGGTTGTAATTTTGAAACAAGGTTCCCAACGCATTGTTTTTGTGCTTGCCCTTCCAAAGTCACTGTCAAAGACGCTCTACGTACTAAACCTCAGAAAGTAACCGCAGTAGGTCCTTGAGATCAAACAGGTGCGAAGGGAATTATCTTCAAGGGTTGTTAGTAGCGCAGGCGCTATATTTTCTAATTGTCTTGTATAATGGCCACCCCCCGCCCTTGATCACGGTAAAAGTCGAGGCTTCTTCGAGTCATTGACCACGACGGAAGTTAAAGTTCTTGGGTTAAAAAGAAGGAAGTTTTTGTTGTCTTTGTCAGGAGTCGTAAGGAGCAGCAATGGGGAAAGATTGGATTGGTAGATGCTTTTATTTGTGGAGTCCTTACCTTTTGGTATGGAATGACGAACTAATTCCTTCTCCCAAGAACAATAGGATGTTTTCAGAAATGTGGTCATTTTCTTATCAGTCCCAGGCGTCCAAGGGGAAGAAGGTACCTGAGCCGGAATATCTGCAATTGAAACGAAAAAGAGTTAGCATCAAGTTAGCAACGAAAACAGAGGACAGGAGGCTCTAGAAGACGATCTTCATGTTAATTATATTGAAGTTGGTTGATGACGATGGGAGTGAGTGACGCTACTTGGGTCAGGTTTACCTGACATGGAAAAAGAGCTTGACTTTTCAAATGCCGTGCCTGATGTAAAATGGACTCAATGACAAGATGAGCCCAAAGATCATCATTATCTTCTTCGTGAAAAGATGATGGTGATTACCCTTGACCGATTATTTCGCTTATTACAATTATGTTCAGTCTCAGGTGAATGAATGGTCAAGGAACCACAAGAGATTTAAATGTATGAAGAAAAACCGCAACCGAGATCATGTAAAAAACGGAAACGTTTGACATAATGACTGGAAAATCGGAGGAACTTGACTTTTGGACTCTAAATTGTAGTTACATGTAAGCAGTATACAGTTTTTAGGATAAAAAATTATAAAGAAGCATGAAATACTGTGGACATGAAGAGGATTTGACATGGGAATTAAATATCTCTATCTTTCTAATAGCCCCAGGATTTCAACTAGGATTTTTTAAGCACTTTAAGATGACGGACTTTGCCTTGGAGGCGACATTTATTGACGACATGGTATGTTTTGGGCACCAAATGAAGTATATTTGGAGTCCCAGAATATACATACACTCCAAGATCTCCAAGATTTTGTCCCCTTGGTAGAATAAACAGTGTGAAACTCAAGTGGGTACCCTCCCTAAAGTAAACTCATTATTTCATTCAAAATCACGTCTTGAAAAACCATTTATAAACTTCAGAAAAGGCAAAATCCAAAAACGAAAAAGTAAAACTAATCTTCTCTCAAAGAAAACAAAACCGATGGAGATGTGATGATGAACTGAGAGAGGTAAGCTTTTTCCCGAAAAATTTCAAGAAAGGACGTCATAATGCTTTGGACAAACCAAAACCTGACTGTGTTTCCCTTGTACGTGTACCAATTTGTCCATTTTCCCAGGTGTATTGACTCGTGTTGAATTTAGAGATGAGCAAAATGTAGTTCCAATAGAGTCCATTAAGGAATGAAGAAGATTCAAAAAAATTCTTAAGAGAAAGTAAAGAACTTTTCTTCCTGACGTGTGAAAATCCCCCACGATCCGCGCGTAGTTCTCAGCATCTTTGACCGCCGCGAAGGCGGCACTGACCACTTTCCATTTTTACCTGTTTTCCAAATCTCATTAACCACCGCGGGGGATGCTGCTGGGACTGGGAGTCCCTTTGGACTTTTTCATCCCTCTTAACCCTCACCGCCTTTGTTGGACTTTACCGAAAACAACGACTGAAGTCCCAACAAAAGAAAAATGAACTTGGTGGTTCATTATGACGAAGCTTTACGCTCCGCTTCTGCTCCTTGTTTGAAAATTTGAAATTCCCAGAACGTTATTAATTATACCAAAATCTTGAGCACACTTTGAGGGATGGAAGGGGATCCACGAGTGGGGAAAGTGTTTGAAATGCTTAAGCAGATGCAATGCCTAAAGTATAAGCTGGAAGTCTTCCTTGTGCTGGTACAAGTACATCTTCTAAAAATATCTTTTCGTCTGTTGCTCCCACAGGTTTGACCTTTTCAAGGGAACGCGAGCGAGTGAGCAGCGGCTGGTGACCATATTACCATCCCTCGGTCGTCGTTAAGGGAACCAGGCCCTTCATCCTCCGCCTGCCTGCCTGGCTTTCCATTCGAAGTCTGGAGATGAAGGCAGGTAGGGGTATTGAAGATGATGATACAAGAATACAAGTGGCCAGGGCATTTGGAAGAAATTACACAGTCCACAGCTGACGGTGGTGGTGGACCTTTGCCTGCCTTCCTTAATCTTTGGAGAACAAAACCCATGATGGGTAGGGTACTTGAATGCTGCCCTTAATTTCATCTCTGGAAAAACAGCATCTTGCATCCATGCCAACTTAATTGTATGGATAAGACAAGGGGCCGAAGCAATATAAATGACACTACAATGCCACTAGGCTTTCCCGCATACGCTTCAACTCAAAAATATACCACGCATTAATTACTATCATCAACAATAAAACGAATTTGCTACTGGAGAGGAGCATGTTGAGCCAGGTTCGCACGTTGCAAAAAGATTGGTTTCGGATGCAAAAAATTGTGCAAGATGCGGGAATTTCGCGGAAAAATTATACAGGAGTGATGATTTTGGAATCTGCAGAAGTGCGTGACAGACAACCACAGTTCAAGTTAGGCTAAAAAAAATAGCGAGTCCTATGAAATGAATCACGGAATGCATGGTGACAGGGCACATCCGGTGAACTCTGAGGGTAAAAACGGTGGCGGCGGTGGGGATGCGGAAAGGTAAAAGTGTCGCTGGAGCAGAAGGGTTGACGACGCTGTAAAGGTTATCTGGGCCACCATATCCCACCGAAACCCGCCTGTCCTTATATTTAAATCCCAACAATTCACCAATTACTTCAGCTAAAGGATGAGTCAGGCGGTGGGAAAAAAGTATTCCATCTTGGCTGTGGTGGTGACACAAGTTCATTCATTCGACAGAGCCAATTCCCATTCCCGGTTCCCCTCACAGTTTTTTCCCGAAGCATCTTCCCTTTCATTCATTCATCAGAGCCGTAGAAAGTGCTGAGACTAATAACAGATTTTTGGGGTAGGACGTTTACGACAAGTCGTCGGGGTAGGAACAGTGCCAGGGAACTGGGAAGAAAAGTCCATATGGGACCGACCCACTCTGTCTTTTTCTTCTTGTTCTGTTTGGAAAGATTAGAAGCCCAGGCTCTACGACCACGGCTGTATCAACATCAATCCTTGCCAAAAAATAGAAAAACTTAAACCTAGGCAAGGCCTAACAGAAAATCCAGAAAGGGGGCTCCATATTCCAGACTGAGATTTGAGCCCCTAGGAAACCCCCCGAAAAATATGTAAAATGGAAGCTACCCGGTAAATTCAGTGAATTCTGGCAATGAGCAATACAGGGCATTTTAAACGGCCAAATCGAAAAGCCAATGCTTGCCCCAATCTTTTGCGAAAACTTCCAAAAATTTGCAATTTCCAAAAAGTTCCAAAGATTTTCAATTTTCGTGCTACTTCAAAAAACGATTTGCTCACCTTTAGGACGTCCACCTGATTTAATTGCTCTCAAGCCCACGAGTAGTCCTGAGCCCACGGATTCAATGTACATTACTACTAATGTTCCTGCAAACTGTCAATGTTACTTTCAATGGGTTGCTAGCCACGAAAGGACGCCGCTTTCGACTTTTCCTAGCTCGTCGCCGCACGCGAAGGTAAAAGTGCGAACCTCATAAAGATCCCACTACTGGGATGACCCTACTGGCGGCACGCTGACAAAAGTCTCCAGCAGAAAACCTTTAGCAGCAATAGTTAATCTCTAAACGTGTGGATCCAACTGGTTGGGTGCAACTGCGTTCAGAGAGACTGAAATCTTAGTGAGGGTACTTAAGGTTCTTGGATGACAAGGGTGGTGGGTGACACACGTGTTAGTCGTGAATGAAGTTCTCACTTGAGGTCCCACATGTTCCACACACTTCCAGCGTTAGGCTTAGACTGAATCAAAACAAAAGAAGATGCCCATGGACAAGGGAAGACAGTGGAACTAAGTTCCATAAACAAGATGTGAGTAAAGAATTAACCACCATCTCCCTATCTTTTGGTAGTGCGGTGGTGGTGGTGTTTATGTGGATCCAGTAGGTACTTATTAGGCTGTTGTTCCCAGTACATAACTTTTTACTCTGTTAGAGCCTCCACCCTGGTACACAATGGGAATGGAAAAGAATAGACAATGAATGAGGAGTGTATCTCTTGACTCGAGTCTTGTGAGAGGCGGACGGAGATGAGGGTTGGGCTCCGGAGACGCTTCTGCTTCAATGTTCTTTCTGATCCGTCCTAGGAGGACCTACTCAGGAATTGAACCAACCAAGCAGAACACCTTATGAACACTCCGAACCAGCCCTCATCTTCCCAAGTCATCCCTACGATATCTGAAATGCTCCAAATCCTTCACAAATACTACGCTGAAGCTTCAGAAACAAACTGTTGATAGGGAAAACCACATCTTCTGCTGACCTCTAATGGATGACCTCATCTAGACAACAACAGACCACGCAGTGCGTCCAGCGCCGAACAAATTTTGTATATTAGCGCTCGACCGGAAAATCTGACCGGGAAATGCATGTATAGCAGCGTTATGAGAACTAAACGAGGAGGAATGCGTTTTCCACGCTTATTAAATAACTGCTTTCATCAAGATTAGGATGAATTCGCTGGCCTTGAATTTCCTATTCCGCTTGTAGTTTTTTGACTCGTCAGAAATACAAGACCAGCAGGAGTGGACGCGCATTGTCTTAGATCTTACAAAATGCTTCAACTTTGCTTTGTTAGTGATACGCCGAATTATCCCATTCTTACGTCCCAAATTCAATTCGAAACCGTGAAGAGAGACCAGCAGCAGAAATCTTATAGCTGCTGGGCACTGCAAAAAAGCTTACTGGAAGTTTGAATATAAGAAAGGAAGAGTCCAAACTTAAGGAAATAAAACTGTGTTCAACATTTCAAATTTGCAAAATCTTCATCTGAAGACCATTTCGTGTGAAAACCGAAACTGGGATTCTTAGAACCCACAGGCTGTGACCCACCGATTTAATTCAAAATTCTTTAGAACTGGCGGACGAACGCTTGAACCTATACTGAAAATGAGCTCCCAGTTTCCAGAAAACCGTGATTTCATAAACTGGGAAACGGTTATGGACCCTACCACCATGACACCTTGCACCTGCACCTGGGGGCCAAGTGAAGCAGTCAAGGACATGACACAAAGTCAGTAGCTCGAAACAAGTCGTTGGTTCAAGTCTTTTTAGTTTCATTTTCATCCCTCATCCCTCCTACCCACCTGTCAGGGAGAGTAATTCCAGAAATTGAAATAAAAAATCCAGAAAAATCCCCCCAGAACCCAGTAGCATAATAATTCCGGTTGGTAAGCGAAACTAATTGCTTTCCCATATTACGAAAAAACTAGGCATGTCTTCACACATGTATAAACTGCATGTTCCTGCTGGAAATGATGTGAATATATTCAGCCATTACGAAGCCCTAAGGTTGTCGCCGTGGATTCTCCATTAGATTCTACCAAGGTTTGAATTTATTATGGAGCTCATGGAAGCACTTGAAGAGTCAAAACCAGAATATAAAAAACTATGAATGAAAAGATGAGATGAAAGAAATTTTTTTCCCAAAGGGAGCCCATCACCACCGGAAGTTGGCAGCAGATTCACACAGGCAGGGTACCTTATTTTTTAGGACTTTGCATTCTGAGCCCTTGTAGTCCAGGACCAGCAGTAGTCTTGACATGCTCCGCTGCCCCCGCACAAGCCATTCAAAACGAAAGTACTGGAAACTTTAGCAGAATTTTATCCCCCGGATGGACATTCTGGCTCCGTGCTCCAAGCCCCAAACAAAATGAACTTTAACCTTGACTTGGTCGTTTTGATGTCAAGGGACACCAATTTACGGGAAAAACAAGCTGGAACTATTGTTTTGCAAATCGGTAGGCCCAGAAAGGGATACTTGGAAACCACAGATTAGTGTAATCTGACGCTGACCCCTTGAAAAGAGCCCTTCGCCCCTGCTACCAGGCACTTAATACAAGGCTAATCTCAATACGTTAGGCTTGGGGATTAGAAGAAAGGAAAAGTGTGAACCTCTCCCTTCATCTTCCTCGATAAATTTGAGGGTATGATTGATTAAAAAATGTCAAGGAAAGGAAGTCTGAAACACTTACTGTACCCCTGGCTTTCTTCGATAAAGAGTTTCAAATCAAGACTTGAACCAAAAAACTCCAAGACTCCACGACTACAATATCCATCCATCCGTCATTTCTTATCAAATTCTTGTGGCTTTAGACTGTAAAACCCTCATAATGTCCAAATTTCTAATAAGGAGACTCATAATAACGCTTTTAGGTTATCAGCGAAGCTCCAAGAACAACAGTCTATAAAACGTCTAACAGCTACATAAAACCAACAAGACTCAAGAAAAAATTCCTTATCAATTCTTGGAAATAACAAAGCTACTACTAACCAGAACAAAAAGTGAGTTGATGAATTGTCGATAAAACTAAAACAACGCATAAACCCCAGTAATACCAGCACTAAACCAACTGCTTTTTGCTAAAATATAACAAAATAAAATGGTACATACACTAATAAAATACCACATACCTAAAAAGCATAAAAGAAAAATGGGAAAAGTATTGCAGGAATTTTCAAAAGTGGCCATTACAAACTATGATAAAAACCAAATGATGAGTGCCTGGATGAGGCGGATTTAACAATGGAATCGAGAGGAAAATTAAACAAAGTTAGCTACACCGTTAAATTCATTAGGGGCAGTCCCTTAATTACGTTCAAGAATCAGATTAGGCGAACTACTGGGCGAAACGGGATAATAATAAAAATGAATCACATCAATCACTCACTACACAAAACACACCTTAGTTAATCTACTCCTATCAACCCTTTGTTATCCTGAAAATTTAAATTTAAACACCTCATGTTTATTCATTAATTTTTTTGGGTTTTTTTTGAAAATATTTCCTTCCATTCCCCCGAATTTCAACATCTACAATACCAAATTCTTCGCATCGATAAAAATTGAGTGAACTTGTAAAACAGGAAAACGAAATGAATAGTCAGAACCTGACTCATGGCGCGTAATACACAAAAACAGTATATAATAATATATATTAATATGTGAACATTATATATAGTGTGTAGATGATTTCAGTTAGTATATTTTTCTTATTTATGTGTATGTTGTATGAAAATGTATGCATATTTGCCAAATATACGGATAGGATATATTGACATTATAACTTAAGTTAAATGAGCCGATGAATGTTAGATATTCAGTTTATCATAACTATATTATAATAAAACCTTATAAAGTTTTAATATACGAAATGTAATATATGTACAGTAGCCCAACCCTGGATATTGTTAACCTGGCGTATGCAGTGGTCAAAGTTTACATAGATGGACGAAATGGAATTCCTGCCGTTGAATGCTCCCGGAATGAAGAGTGTAATGACATGACTGTAAAATGTAAAATGTTGGAATGAATAAATACAACCACCTGTGGACTCTCCTCGCCCATAATTTAGCACTGTTGACTCCACCCAACTCACATCCGCTTTCTTCTTCTGAAATAATTTCGAATAGAAAAGAATCACTTGAGAATTGGGCACGACTGATTAGTACAATACAAGCAATTACCCCTCGCGTACTTCCATTCTAACCATTACAAAATAGTCATTGTTTCCTTTTGTATGAATATTCCTCTCCCCTCTTCTAAAGACAAGTAGGTCCGTAACCGCTTTTGACCTCCAAATTTTCAACAACCCAACCGCTTTTGTGTGTCTACTGGAGTAACTCCATCACCGGAAGGAAGACAATCATAACAAAACACCTCCAATCTCTTAACTCCATCTCTAAAACGTTTTCCCAAAACAAAAAGGGAGTCTTGGCATACCTCAATCCATTTCCCATTCACCACTTCACCCCCTTCAAGCTACTACCCTACCTCCGTTCATTTATAGAAGTAGCGTCTCTATTTTACCCAAAGGGCAGAAAAGCGGCAACGACACGTACTTGGGTCAAATTTTGTTCAACGTAACTTGATTAAATTTGGAATAATTGGAAATGCACAAGTCATTCATACTTCTTTCATTTGAAATCAGATAAAGGAACCACAGGATCCACCGGAGACCGGAGCAAATATTACAAGAAGTAGAGGTGGAGATTGAAGAATGAGAACAGCGTCCCACCCTACCCCTGACATGTCATTTGGACTTTTGCAATTAATTTGCAATTTCATACACTTTGCTTGGCAGTACAATGGGTTTTCACGATTAGTACAATTAGAGCTGCTAAGGACCATACGAGGAAACTACTCTGTATGGGGACAACTGAACGTGTGGACCTTCATTTTGAAAATTTGTGGACACAGTTGGGTAAGCATGGGAATTCAGAATAATGTTTTGGATGAGTGGGAAAGGGTAACAGCAGGTTGTCATTCTCGAAGGGCGGTTAATTAATATCCAAAATCAGCAGAGGATGGCAATTGTAAAAATCCACCCCCACCCTTACACCCCATCCCTTAAGGGTACCTCCTGGGAACAGTGGGGGTGGAAAGGCCTAAATTAATCTTCTGATGGGAATTTCGTATTGGGTTTAAGTCCAATGAATTGTGATGGAGAAAGATAGCATTTGGAAAAGCATTTTAACTTGAGGGCTCCATGAAATGTATGGAAGAGCACCGGCCGTACTTCCGGCCATCAGATATATCAAAACACCCCCTCCCTCACTACTTGCCTTTGTCCAAAGTCCCCCAACCCTTCAACCCCGGCCAACTGAAAAAGACAAAGGAACTGAAAGGCTCAAGAAACCGGCTCCAGGGGATTAATACGTGTACGTAAGGGGAGTCCAAGATGCACGACGAATATTTAATTAAGGTGAAATCCAGTTGTACCTTGCAAAATTTCCCAGGGAAATTAATGGTTTCGGAAAACAAGGAGAAAACAAAGAGTGAAACGATAAGAAAAAGAAAGCAAGTGAACAATTTTCACATCGGGGATGGAAACTACGATACAATCCATAAGGGATGATTACCCATCCCATTAATTGTATTGGCACTTTAAAAGGCAAAACAACCATCAACTATAAGGGTAAATTTTGACGTCTAATCTATAAATGTTAATGTATGAGATACCCATCGCAATTCGGAGATTCCCACGGTGCTCATTTTCCCAGGCAGGTACAGTGCGAGTGAGTACGTAAGTTACTCCCCCTCAAAATTAAATAAATTCTGGTCTCATTCCATGACTTTGAAGGAAGGGGTTCATGGGTGGGAGAGAACAATACAAATGTATGTAACAGGTTTAAAATTCCGTCATATGGCAAAAACGGACCCTAATTCCTAACAATCAACCCCCGAATCATTAAACTCCATTTCAAATCACCGATTCCCTGGGAACCAAATTTTTAAATTTTTATACAAGAGCCAAGAGGGGCTGGTTAGTCTCCCACGCAGTGGTGGTGGCATAGGCTCCAAAACCCTCGGATGGAATAATTATAAAGACTCCGAAAATACTCGATAATGACTGAAAAATTATGGTTGCTTCAAAGTTCATCATCCCAATTTTGGCAATCGGGAATTGTACTTTTCCAGTTACATTGTAAGCCTCAGACTTTAGAACCATAGACATGTAGCCTCAAGTTACAATTTAATGTGAGGATGGGGAAATTGAATCAGAAGAGTTCTAATCAAAACTGGAAGTTTCCAACTTCACTCCACTGCTCCCTGCCTAATAAACTTAAGTTATTAGTCTCATTTATAACAATTATTCTCTCCCTATTTTTAACTCATGTAAATTAAGAGTTTAATTTATCACCCAGTCACTATCACATCCGCTCCTCTTCTTTTTCTTCTTTGTCTTCAATACTTCAATTTTTTCCAACTTTTAATTCAACTCCTTCAATGTCGTCCAACTACCGTGTAATAAAAAAACTTTAAAGTCCTCGTGTCCATCAATGGAAACTAATTTATCAAATATCACCCTTAATTCTAAGTACCATTCCAATATAATCGTAGGGAAGCACTACAAGTACAAGTACAAGTGGATGAAGGCTAAATGGGGCTTTGTTGAATCCTTTTGTTGTTTTTTTTTTGTTAATTTTAAAAACTAGGCAAAATCAATGGATTATTCATTAAAACAATGTCTTACAATATCCAAATATTTTCTTTCGCCATGTGTAGAAAGATGCCATCGCACATTTCTCGAATGGCATCATGCTTTCCCCGAGGGAAGAAGTGGATGAAGACAATACAGATAAGAAGGCTTCGGTAAGTATACAAATGCAGCTACCCTCTGGTGCTACAAAAGCACAACAGAATGGAGACGTAAATTTAGGCTGCAGTCCCGCCGATACAAGCTCAAAAAAATGTAAACTATTGACACTGGGTGGCGTTTCAGGCTATGGGCCATTTCTACATTTCTCCTAATTCACTTTTCACACTTTCAGTGACTGTAATCCTAATGAGGAGGTGTGAGGATTTATAATAAGGGTGTTGATGACAAATTTCTGAATATTTCCTCTGCTAACACTATTACTGCAAACGTTCCGAAAATAGATGAATAGGTCTCTCCCAATACCACGTTAAAAACTGAACCGAAATCAAACTAAAGCTAAAAGTAGTCTAGACTAAGTAGTAGTTGGAAAGGGTGGAACATAATTTCTTAAACTAATCTGCCAATGTCATTATAAAAATGAATTTTGTTGAATTATTAAATGGAGGAAAGATGGGTTAATCGGATTATGCTACACAAACCCCAAAACTCAATAATATTAACTCAAAGTAGTCCTGTTCTAGTTTATTTAAATCTATTGATACTACACTCGTGGAATTAAGTTTACAAAGTCCTTGTACCCTATTTTGAATGCTTGGTTATGCATAATGGGCATTGGGCCATAAAACATTTAAAATTAAAAACCTTGGAAGCACTTTAAGAAACCATTCAAAAAAATTGAAGATGCCAACATGAATTGTTGCCAAGATTATTTGTACTGGCAAATTTCCTACATGGACTACAACCTGTTGCTTCTGCAAAAAAAAGATCATTACCGGAAGTCTTTAAATGATGAGAGCTTAATCAGAGTATTGTGAGTCAACTTGAATTGGCCTCGGCTCTTCAACAGGTTCTAAAATGAATGAACGATGCAAAGATGCCAGATCTTAATTCATTCTACCTCAATTCAATTATGATTTGAAAAACAAGTGTATAAGGTACTTCTTGCTGTCCTTCCATCAAAAATATAACAATGACAGGTGATATTGGACAGACAACTTGTAATTTTTTGTGGATTTCCCTCTGCATGTGCCAAACTGGAAGTGTATGACTCAGAAATCTGCATGAAGTCTTCAAATTTTGCTTGGACAAAGACTATTTTTCACACCCTTGCCTTTGTTGCGTGCCCAAGAACCCTCTTCCACCTTGACTTTCTTTGGAACCAAAACAAATAATTTCCAAAAACCTAAATTACTGTCTGCCACCAGAAATCTCTGTAGGTAAAAGGAAAGGCAGATTTGATCCTTTCTTGAGCTCCCTATAATGACAGATTCCCTTAATCGTGTTGCCTCTTAACCAAGGACTTGGGAAATTCACGCCAGTGTTCTGTCTACTGCGTAAACTCCCGGCATCCTTCTGCCTTTGGGCTTATTCTTCAAACTCACATTTTATGAATGAAGTTGAATGGATGTATGATAGCTTTTCCTGACTCTTGGTGAAAAGACCATGACGCCATTTAAGGGTAAACGAGACCCACCTTAACGTTGCCCTGCCAAGGAGTCTCCTAGCCTCAAGACACGGCCAGAGATCCCCATTAAGGGCCAAAGAATGAACGATTGTCCAGACATACTATGCCAGAAACCGTAACCGTATTACATGGACAAGTTCCAAGCTGGATGAATGGATGAAGCCTGTCTTTATACTTCCGTATCCCAACGCACCTAAACCGGCAACAAATCTCCGTTTACATGCCCAAAGTGGTTTAAGATCTCCATTGTAATTTACCCGAATTCTCAAATTTCAAAGCTAATCTCCCGTCGTAAGTTTTGGGAATTCACGAGGGAACCTCACAGGGTGTAACGCCTTCAATTCAAAAAACCTCGCCATGAATCCTGTTCTTCCAATAAAAAAAAGTTCGGCCTGGAAAGTTACACCTCGCGAGCTTCCCTTGTTAATCAACCTCGAGTTCCCATCAGAATAATTTCTCCAACGCATATTCTGTTTTTTCGCAGTGACATTTGTAATTTACGCCAAATGGGACAAAACATGCATGATTCCGATTAACTTCATTAGCAGTGGACAACTAATTACAAGCCTTTTCCATGGTTTCCCCACCAAAAATAGCCTTGAAAGTTTAGAAATTCGGAGAAATTTCACGGTTGACCCCGAATGTCCATAATCCCTTGAATTATACGATTTACCCGAAGAAAACACGCAATGGGAAAGGGGATATGAGGCTAGGGCACCACATTACCTGATTTATCACGCAAAGCAACACTTTCCTTAAAATCTTTCTTATTTCTATCGATTCTCTACACCTTTTCTCAATCTGTCCGAGTTAAGAATTATGATGAAAACCCCACATAACCCCGAATTAGTAAACCTTACGCCTTTTCCCGGGAATGATAAATTCCTTACAATGGAAACTCATAAATCTCCAACTCTTTTGAGGCAAATTTGTCACTGGCGTAAGGTAATAAGGTCAAGGGTTATAAGACGTAGGGCCGTAACGGCGACAATAGGAATCCCAAGTTCAAAGATATCCCACGACCTCCAATTTGTTCAAATCGGGGGTGGGTTTTTTAGGTTTTTGAATTTGGATGTCCCTTGAATGATTCTGATGCGGGGACTGCGATCAGAATCAGAATCCTCCGACTATATTTTTTGTACGTGCTTTTACCATGACAAAGGGATGGTCTTTGAATAAAGGAAATTTCCTTAGTCTTACCCTCCTCGGCAGTAGTGTCCTGACATCTTAAGAAATATTCTATTTATTTTTTTATATAAAAAGACATGGGATCCCATCCACCCTCACAACCATGGACCGTCGTCAATAGAACTTGTATGTGTTTTCATCCCCTTCGAAACTCCCAATCCTGCCCAAAGTATTATGCAACCATGTGAATTACATATGAGTTCTTCTATGTATTCAGGCCCTACAATAATCAAAGGAAAGGACCTTGAGATCAAGTGTGGGAAATGGGGATCCCCTTTGGACAATTTTACACAAAAAAAGATGATACCCGGACTACCCGATCCTCCCCTGGTACTCAGCTTTTGTATTCATCCCTCCCTCATATGGATTTCGGAATGAATTCTAATGAAACCTGCTACATTGGAAATCAAATGGGTAATTCGACACATTCTGCGGACCTCTTGGCTTCCCTTGCGTCACTTAATGGCAAACACAATTTTTGCAACCGTCCCGAAATTATCCCATTTCATAATCAAATGGAAATATTTAGTAAGTGTGCAGATTTTATGCAATGAACGCTAAAATCCCGCATAGGTGGCTGGTACCCCAGTTCTAATAATTCCCCACCTACTCCATAAACTTTTGAGAAAATGTCGTCCTCCTTGCCAGGGCCCTTTTTCCAGATTACTAATAACCGTAGTTAATAATTTAATGAAACTTTATTGAATTTTGTCCTTCCAGAGAACACGTAAAGCTCATTCAAAGTAAGTTTAATCGACTCATCAATAATGGAGTAATCTATTGAAGGGGGATCATAAGCTCCCCCACAGAACACAACAACAGGGAAATTATGCACGCTGTGTCAAATAAAGTCCAATTATTGATAACCTTTATGTACTCCTCCTCCCTTCATGGGATGACAATGGGAGCGTCTTTGACTATAACAAAAAACCAGGAGATTAGTATTACAATGGAAAATCCAGGAGTCTTTGGAAATGTTTTATTTATTAGTACCACCAGGGCTGACGAATATTTTACCCCCGCCAGCATCCCCACCACCACCACCACCACCACCAGCATCATTACTATTGACCAAGTTTTTGATGATCAACAACATTGTACGTGTCAAAACTCCCGAAAGATTAGGATCCCCCTTTGTAATGCCTAAATATATTCACTCATCCCCCTCCCCCGTGAACGAAGATCAAGGGATGAAAGACAATAACTTAGCATGGAATTATTCTTTTTTTGGAACCAGAAATATAAAATATCATCTTACACTTAGTGGAAAAATGTCTGCCCAGTTACTATGTACATGTGTAATCTATTTTGAAGCATTTGCTCAAATTTCACACCTTCCCATACATTCATTATAAAATGGTCAAACTGTTGTCGCCCGAATGGCAGTGGACGGTCAAAACAAGACTTATTTTCATCACCCATCTATACTATCTGCCAGGACAATCAGTGTAAGATATTGAAAATATATGGGACAGATTACAATTACTGATTAAGAAAAGGGCCCTTAAGGAAATATAAATTCCCTAAACTCATTCATGGTATTTTCCTTTCATTTCTTAAACATTTGAACCGTCCTTGTAAGTCCTTCCTATAAGATTCCCGATTGAGATACACCCTGGCTTTGGCTACTTTGCGATGTTGACACGCCAGCCTTAATTGTCTAAACAAAAATGGACAACTTCCTCATTAACCCGATGGCAAGCCGAATTTTTCATTGAAATAATCGGTTACAATTACATGATTAAACCCTTATTGAAATTGCCTCTGTTTTAGCCCAAGACCCCATCATCCCTCCATCAGAATAAAAATTAAAGGGAATTCATCGTCAACCTACAAATTGTCCCATCTACCGCCGCCCATATATTCAATCTAAATGAATCTCTCTTGTCAGAACAAGCCTGAATTGACGAATTAAAAAAAAGGGCTGATTGTGATTAATTGCTTCGTACATGGCTCAATTGTTTCAAAAGTCCTAGGAATATTGAATCGTATTCATTGAAATAGATTTGCGTTTCCTGTCACTCCTGTTGTCTGCTGTTTGTCCGGCTGGGCGGAGGTCATTCATATGATTGGTGGCGCAGTCAGTCATAAAACAGCAGAGGTTAATTGGTTCCAATTTGGACGCCATTTAATTGCAACTCAAGGGAAGTTCTGAACAAATGCTCCATCACCTTAATTTAAGCTCCTCCCATAAAAGCATCTTTTGCTAATAAAAGTGGCTGGTGGTTAAATAGCAAGTGGCTTACCGAGTGAGCTAGAACTCTCAGGATCAGAAAGGTCAGAGAGTGACGGGACCTTTTGGAGACTGTAAAGTGCCCTCTTCCCTCCGCCGACAAACTCCGCTTGGTGACCCTGCCGCCCGTAAAACCCTGACCCTGGTCGTCCTGAAGGGCTCAGGAATTCATCATCAAGCTTCTCCTCCTTTATGACAACGCGTTGATGGAAATTTAGACCATAGGGTGAAGTCTTGTTTGAGGGTTTCAATTGGCCCCTTGCAACCTGTATGGAAAAAATTCATTTTTATTAGCCAATCACCATCGCCTCTTTGAACAAGCTTGGAACAAAGTACAAAAAATGACAAAAGACGCGAATCTCTCTTTGGTCATCACCTTCGCATTATTTGCCTCAAATTTACAAGCATGGAGACGTAAAACAGGGGTAACTCGTCACATGCAGGTGTTGACTTGGGTTTAATAAATACAAGGAAATATGGATTTGGGCAAGCAAAGCTATATGTACAGAGTGCACCACCAAAAGTTTCTTTTGTCAAAACAAGCGACGCAAATATGAAAAGTTCTTGATTTCATGGACATAAAAGAGGGAGCGGCGTCCTTTTTAACATTACAAAATCTCCCACTAACGCTTGAACGTCAAAGAAGATCATGAGGAAGGATTGTCAAAATTGTTTTAAGATGCTCATAAAAAGAGTCGTTGATGTCGTCAGATTACCTCCCAGTTCGAATGAGGTACTCTATAGAACTCCAATACAAGTTTCCATCAGGAACTCAATACGTGTCAATAGAGTTCAAATATTCATCAGCAGGGGGTGATGGATAAATTATGTCCTGATGATTTCAAAGGGATCTGCAGGAGGACCAGCGATAACACTTATAAGGACGTCTTGATGGTCTTCTCGGACCGATTTTGCTCGCGTGTCCTTTGTTTGATCTTTGCCAACCACTTAAGATTTTAACCACAATCAACTTTCTAGCCAAATATTTACATGTCCAATATATACGACTGATGATGAGTCTGTGATGTTGGGATGAGGCGCTGTAAGAAGGGGAAATAACACTTTGGATAAGAAATGTTTATTCAATCTCAACAAGTTGAGACTTGAAGAAGATGAGAACGACTGCCAATTTTTTATGATTTCTGAACTGGTGAAAGATCTGTTGATCTCAGAGACCTTTTCAATAATGAAATTTTCTGGACGAATTTGTCACCTTTTTATACTGGAGGAACGGTGGAGGACCAGCAAAGTTTGGAATTCTGAGATTCAGTTTAGAAAAAAAATGCCAACTTTATTTAGGAGTCAATTGAGTTAGAGGGTGAAAAGGGATAAAATATTTTTTAAGAACTACGTTGGATTACTCAACTCATGTCAACAAATTCGGCACCTGATTGAATTTGTTTTCTGATTTATAGTGTGATGGATAAACACATCATGGGCCCTGGCCCTTCAATTCAATCAGTTCAAAATTACTAAGAATTTCATCCATGCTTTTCTTTAAGGAAATCTCCAATGGATGGAAAAATTGTAAAGAAAGTGAAATAAAATTACGATTAATCTTCGAGTAAAAGCGGGCCAAATCGTTGATTAACCCAAAACCAATTTTGGGGGAACATTTTTCATCACCCAGGCCAAAGTGGTTCATTTCCTTTGCCAAAACACTTTTCACCCTTCAACCCCACACACTTCCCCTCGCACCTCCAACCCAGTGTGAGAGGTTACATGAAGTTTGTTAGAAAAAGAAACAATTTCCGTTGCAATTCAAGGAATTAAAAAAAAGTGGTAAAAATGGAGAAGTAAAAGTAGGTGGTGTAAAGGAAAAACTTTTCCCAAGTATCGTAAAATTGTGAGCAGCGTAGCAATCAACAGTTGGAATTCAATAATTGATTTTTGCCTTCATAAGAAGTGCAGCTATTCGGAGGATATTACTTTTCCGAGGAAGATGACCTCGAATATTAGAAATATTTTCTGCAAAAATTAATAACGAGATGGGAAAAGGGCACTGTGCAACTCTTGAGCTTATATGAAACGACAAGGACGAAAATCCAAAAAATTCTGTTGGATTTTTAGTTAGTTTTTGGCGTCATTCTTTCTCCAAAAACTTTCAAGAGGCAAGTGTGACACACTTTGCGGGCGGACCAATCCCG
Source organism: Anurida granaria (assembly GCA_034694825.1). Classification (NCBI taxonomy): domain Eukaryota; kingdom Metazoa; phylum Arthropoda; class Collembola; order Poduromorpha; family Neanuridae; genus Anurida; species Anurida granaria. Next base: position 22,762 of record JAQIWD010000073.1, read on the forward strand.
AGGAGAGCAGGGATGCTGTTCCTTGTTCAAAGATCAGCAACAACGTCTCAGTTTCTTCAGTTCATACATTCAGTATTCAAATATTTACTCTTGTTTGACGAACACACGAACTTTAAACTCACAAAGGCCATAATTTAAAATGGTGAATAAGAAAAAGGACCAAGAGGCGTAAACTTCCTCATGCCAAAAGACGTTAAGGAGTGAAAGCAAGGAAATTAAGACACCGGAACTCTATTCCAGGTTTTTACACACCCCGTCTTCTTCTTCTTCCTAAAACAGCAGAAACGTCCACAAGTTTTCTTAAGGAAGGTTTACACAAGTTGTGAGCTCATTCATTAAAAGTACTGAATGGGCCGAGTACTCGTAAACACATGATACACTCACATTCACAAAATTAAATGAGCATCATCTCCACATCAGCTTCCCAACTTCCTGAAAAACATTAAACCAAGCCTCGAGACGTAAGAAACTTAAAATAAAATTTTGGATTTGATGGAGGAAAATCAATTTGGAAAATATAAGAAAGATTTCAGAAATCTGATAGCCAGAGGAGCAAATCGCATGTGTCAACCTACTTTATTTAAATTATAATTTGTCACTGTTTGTCTAAAACATGTGCAGGATCTCCAGACCGTCATAAATTCCAGAAAATCCAGGGACAACTTGAAGAGATGAATATGGTCATCAAAAAATAAGGGTCACTAAAACATTATGCTGAGATCGAATTTATATGCTCGGTAGAGCTTACGGACATCTTCCCTTCTTCCTTTTCTCGGATCTTGTATCCAATTACGTCCCCTTCTTTTTCTTTCATAAAGTTTCTTATTATTATTAGATATTCCCCGGGTTTTGTATCCCAATTAATCTACACGAAGAAGACTACCGAAAGGTAAAAAAATCTCTGACACATGGAACCAAAGTCATCTTTTTCCCAAGGCTTCCCTTCATATGTCTCCGTTCATTGTCCAAACTTTACCCATTTTCCATATGCTACCCAGCAACAACACATAAAAAGAAAGGGCTCCTACGCCACTAGACCTTTAAAACGGATTCGAATTCACTGGTACTTTTCCTTCTAGTCAACATAGCTTAATACTTACCAGCTCATTACAAAAATATTTTGTGGGTATTAGCCTACATTTTTAGGGTAAACCATTGACTTTTACGTTTATTGAATTAAATGTGAGCGCATGCGTAACGGCCTTTAAAAACTCTAATCAAATTCTAAAAGTCGTGGAGTCGAAGTTACTCAATTTCAACTCCATTAACATTTGCATTGAATTTTAAATAAAGTTGGCAGAGCCCAGCAGCAGTCGTCGTAACCTGATCCGTCCACAGTGTATTAAATTCCAATTGTGCATAAACAATCATGAGCACGATTTGGACAATGGCGATTAGAGTAGAAGCTGAAAACTGAAACCGGTCGCTGCTGGTTTGCCAAACTTTAAAAATGAAATATAATGCGGTCGATGGATGGGTGACACGAGTACGAAGCTAAACAATTTTGCAGTAGATACAATTCAGCGAGTCAATTGATACGAGCGAATTGTCGTAAACGGAATTTAAATGTCGCTTATATATAGTCAGCGTAGCTCGCTTGGGCTTTTACCATTTGGCGATGACGACGACAGTCATTTGTATCTCAAGTTTCGATCAAAAAACAATTTGAATAAACTCCAACTGTCATCATACGCTGACACAATACGAATTCAATTATAAAGAACTGGGGTTGAGGAGCAAAGAACCAAAGAACCCAGGATGAATTTTTTCTTTTGAAATAATTTGACCTTACAGTCAGGCTTGATTCGAATAGAAATTTCTGCAAAAAAAGCAGGAATAGAAAGCCATTGCGCAATTCTCAAAATCTGAAGCTACAAAATCACAAATCCCAATTCCGTACCTGAATCACATAATTTGAGGAAGTTTTTCTAAAAGTTGTTAGTTGCATCTAACCTTTTTCTTCATTTCATTAGTAAAAGTTGTGGTAATATTTTAGAAGCAATTTTTGGGCTGGATTGATTCTGGTTTGAAGAGAATAATGATGAACAATTTGCAAAACTTTTGCTAGTAGGTGCACTTTGTCTTTTCGTAATGCTGTCATCACTCCTTTGATATAAATCACAAGCAATAAAAGTTAAAAGAGCAAGCTTCGCTTACTTCTAAAGATGGACTAAAGCCAGGCTGGATGAACTCGTATGCAATTCCTATCCTGGTTAAGGTATTCAATTCATCCTGATCAAATATTCAGCCTTACTGTTGAGTTTCATTTGAAAATCATGACTGGTCCTACATGTATTCAAACGTTTTGAACTACTTTGCCCACCTTCTTCACCTCAGCCAAGTACTTTTCCTACTTGCACATTTCAGCGTCTGCGTTTTATTTTGCCAAAAAATTGGTTCAAACTAGCCGATCAACTATTCTTTCGATAAACGCAGAATAGCTGTGTGGGCATAAAATTTCTCCTCCTTAGAAATTAGAAAACAATGGCCATCAGTGAGTAAGAAGACAAGAAGCATGGTAATCAGTTGTGCTCGAAAACAACGCGTGCAACCACTGAATAGATATAAGAATTGGAACAAATTTCCGTGCGGCAGATTTCATAAATGCCGAAGCCTGTAATATAACAATTGGACCCAGAACTGGGAATATATAATTTGCTTACACCGCCCAGAATTTTCAGCCTCGCGTGCAATGTGGTCAAGCAGAAGCACTGGCAAGGGAATTAATGACTAGACGGACATAAACTGTGGTAATTTTGGGCAGAATGTCAAAAAAATAAAATTATAAGCAAGAATATTTAAATCAAATTACTAAACAAAACTAACCCGAAATTCTAGCATTACTTTTTTGCATTGTTTATATTTGGTAAACTCACCTTGGGTGCCTTCAACGACATGACAGATGGACGTCCCTTGATGGGCGAATAAAATTCTTGAGACTGTAAGGCACTATCTAATTCGTACTTGGAAAATGCGGAATCTAAGTAGTCCATGACCACTTGCACGATCTCTTCATCCGTTTTTGGAGGAAGATTGCTGAGATCCTGGAACATCAAAAGAAAAAAAATATTTTTTTAGTGTTTTCCAAAAAAGATTGAATTGCAACAGTAAATTTTTATAAAAATTTTTCGGAGGTTTGTAAACATTGGTTAGCGTCTCTTGTTAATTTGGCAAGACGTACCCTTACTTTCACTGTGGAGGTGTTGGTAAGCAACGTACAGTTCCAGAGATTAGAATCAAATGTACGTAGCGTGTGAAGAAGGCTGACTATGGAACCATGTTACTGTCCCCGATTAGGTCACTTTTTCCCGAGAATTTACCTTCTAACCCCAAAGTTGAGTAATTCCGGAGTGCATAACCCATAGCAGATCCATAGCATAAAGCTATTCCTACCCACGCCTTCATTCAAACTTTTAAGCTTCATTCATTAGAAAAAGACGAGGAGATGAGTTTCCTTTTCCATGTGCTCCCCTTCTGTCTTCTGTAATTCTGTCCCTTCTGTTTTTTTTTTATAACCCCCTACCTTGTTTCCCACACATTGTGTACACAGATGCACTTTAGATTATTTAAACATTTACCATCTTAAAATCATCGTCATCAGCCTCTGATTCCAAAACAACCATGATTCATTTTTCTAAAATTAGTTTAATTACTCCCACACCTCAAAGTTCAAACTTACATTTGCTTCCACTCCGCCGAATCAAAAGGGAATACAGAATGAAAACTTCAAAATGCAAAAATTCTCCAAAAAATCTTGATGTTATTCAAAGGAGATGCTCCAAAATAAAATAAATTTGTGTCTCCCCACAACAAGGTTTACAGTTCAAGGGAATCCAAGAGAAAGTTGAGTTGTTTACTTTGGTGAAAGGTGGGCGCAATTCGTAGGTGTTATGACGCTATTGTTCCTTCACGTAGCATGATGATCCGTAGGCTGCTAATTAGTATAAGTTTTTGAGGAATAAATTTGTATAGTTGACCACTTAAATTTCGGATGGATACTACTCGTGTATGTCCTTAGATCAATAGTCACAACAACCAATAGGAACAAGTGGTGGGCGCTTGGTGTAAATATAAATCGTAACCCCTTCTTCCCTCAATTCCAGACAAGAAATGTTGTAAGAAGAGACGAAGACGAAGTACTCACTGTCTGACTCGTAGGCACAACGGTTATGGACGTGAATGGAAGTGGAAATGGATCAATGAAACCAAGGGATACTACCACTACCACTAACTTCCAAATGCTCCAGGGGTTAGAAGACCCCGCAAGGTCCAACTACACCCTGAACAATAAAGATTAGTCCGGGCATATTACACAAGATGAGAATGAGACTTGTAGGAGCAGCGTCTCCTCGGTCTTAGTTTGAAATGATCTCAAGGAAAAAGAGGGAGGTAGGTTAGGTAGATGAGGACGCGATATGACAAAGGATGATCTTCATCGGCTAAAATCCTCGGTCGTCATTATGCCTAGGTAGCGACGTCTTTGGCCCAAGTCAAGTCCTTCTTCCAGAAATAAGACAACGACCCTCTTACTACTGGGGAAGTGTGAAGCCAAAAGATGAGAAGATGACTGATGATCCCTGCCTTGTAAGTTCTAATGGCTTTCTTTATCAATCCCTCACCTCCTAAACAACGTACTTAAATTACAATTCCATTTTTAACCTTTTTTGAAGGTTGTACTTGAACTTTGAGGCAAGTCGGGTTTGGGGTCTTGGAAATCAAGGTCAACAAATTCCATGTCATTATGCTCTTCTACACCGTCTCAAACTGCGTAAGAATTTTAGACAATTTTCAAAACTTACGGGAATAGGAAAAAAAACGCAAAGCGTCGTCATCCATTTCTGCCTAACATGAAATTAATCTAGATCATATATACCGTACCTTCCGCCAAAGAAAAATACTCAAGGGGTACAAAAAGTGTTCCACGCTTCTAATTCTAAGCATTATGAATCTAATTTTGAAAAGTGGGTAAAGACTCGTATTTTGTGCGAAATTTTGAAGTTTACTTATAAAATAAAAAGTTCTGGATAAAAAGGTTAATTCTAGCTCCCAATTCCTAATTATGATGTCATTGAATGACCAGTTTGTAAATTCCCAAGCATTTTAAAATGTAACTCTTGCCCCTAAATATAAGTTTTAGTCCAAGGAAGTTAGGTAGAGTGATTTCAGCGGAAATTTGGTAAGGTACTAACCATACCATGATGATCAGCGACTAGTACTACTGTCATCATCATTATAAATTCAAACGACGCTAAATGTATGAATGACGGCATTTTAATTTCATGGAACAAAAGCCACCACCGTAGCAGCCGAAACGACAAAGGAAACGTTAATGAAACTTGTGTCCTGTCCATGTCAAGGGATCCACCCATATCTATCTACCCGAATATCCTCCCTTGACTTGTGTACCTCGAAGTCCTTTAAATAGGAGAAAGGGAGGTTGATTTCATAGTATCACAGTAGCCGGATTTCTAGATGGTGGAGATTGATAAATCAGCAGGGGTCGTTATGAATTAGGACTTGGTCATCAACAGACCCAACCCATCTACCGTCCTTTGCCATTAGGATGATAAAGGGAACAAAGGGCCTCCACTTAATCCAATCAACACTTTCATATATTACAACGAAACAGTTAAAAAGTTCATGAACCACCTAGCTATGACGCTTCCAGTGGAGGTGCGTTATTTGCAATACCGCGGCTCTGCACCGGAACTTTCTGCTCCGAAGGGGAGGGGGGGGGGCCTTAATGAAAATTGATTGCTTACGTTTGTGGGAATAATGGTGGAGCTAAGAGTATAAGGGAACGTGTGACACCGTGGATTTTATGAATGAAATTCTGGAGGATAATGCAATGCATGACGGATCCCCTCCTCGGTGGTAAGTTACGACGTTGGCTACGCCAGATTTGTAATAGTTAATTGAGCTTGAGTCAAGTGGATACCCTCCAGCCAGGAGGGTATCCAAGACAAGACAACTTTGAATGAATGTCGGAAACGGAAATGGAGTCTCGACGATGGAGAAAAACGCAAGTGGTTACGGCCAACTGCATTGTCTCTTGGCTTGTAGTAAAAAATGAACTCTTCATCCCCATCCCATTCATTCACAAAATCCAAGGGGGCCTTCATGCCTTTCTTCCAGGGGACTTAAGTTTAGATGGAGCAGGAACCTGTTTTGAATCAGCCCTGGATCAAGGTCAGAAAGGTGCGTAACCGCTACACGCCAATTGATCCATCAACTACACTTGCCTTGTGTTTTATTCTGGGAAATCCTGTTTGATGACAATCCCGAGAAGAAGTTCCCACGGACATTCTTAAGACTATTCATGACGTGCCTCCCACCAAATCAGGTGCCTGCATGTGACTATTCAAATGGGTACATTAAAATTTAACTCTTTCCTGGAAAGATCATTTTAGTGTAATTTTGTTCTGTGCATTTCTTCTTAAAGGAAAATAAAGCGTGAGAAATTATTTGTGCTTGGAAGAAAGACTTAATTTCGATCCCTGAAGAACAAGTGGGTGTTTTGGGAAGCATTCATTCAAGGATGAGATTCGTTGATGAAGGTGGTGGTGGTGTGCTTTCTTCTTACGTTCATCGACTTGAACTCTAAGGGCCCAGCTACTTCTGTGCTTACTTTCTAAGGGATTGGTTGAGTCTGTTCTTAAAGGCTTCTAAGGGTATCAGGTAGCCGGGAACGGAGATCTCCATTTACGAACTTTGAGATGTAATGACAACAACCAAGGGCTCCCCCTGCCTTTCAAGTACCCAGGAGGAGTACGGCGCTTTAAGGCTGTAACGTGGGAGTAAGGCCAACAACGTCAGAATGAAGCAAATAAATGCAACAGATGTGGAATAGAGAAACTTCCGAATAAAGAAAAATAAGGACCCCTTAGACCTAGTTGGGGAAACCCCAGCAGCGGTAGTCGTGGTAATAGTGGCCGTTCAACCGCCATACATTCGGTCAAGGGTATACCTATGAGTAGGTTTTGTTTAAAATTCGCGAAAATTTAACTTCTTGCAGCAAATTAGCTACACCAGGCCCTACTTCATAAATTGCAAACGTTTCTGACGAAACCAATGTCTTTTGTTTAAAAAATGTATTTATATTTAAAAAAATTTTGTTTAGAAAATACTAGGACATATCTAGGGCCTACCGCTGTGAGATTGAGTGTTGCTGTTACCACTCTATAAGATCTCACCGATTCAACTTGTACTCCGGTGCGTGGGTAAAAAATAGAACAAAGATTAGTTTACCTCATTCAATGAAGCTTCACTAGTTTTTTTTATCAGATTCCCACGATCTCATGTCATTATGATGGGCGGGCTACTACTACTACTACTGGATCTACTCCAATTCTCCTCATGCGTCCCTCCATGTCCATGACAAATAACCCCCGTCAATTAATCGTCACAGAGTAATTTTCAGATTTTCACTACCAGCGTAAGTAGTTCCCTCCAACAGGTGCACTGGAGGCATTGTTATAATTCCATTATTGTCTTGATTTATACCATGTACGACAAAAGTAACAACACACCCCCTGCCACGCATTCTGAACTTTCATTGTTACATATTGTCTTTCCTTTGTTATACACCTAATTTATCACTTTTTATATGGAGGATCACCACAAGATTTTCCTAAGGATCAGTACATGTAAAACACTCCTGAAGGCACATCTTGCAGAATAAAAAGTGACGCTAATATCGCTATAATCGAATCCGAGCAAAAATTGTAATTTACATTTTAGAGAATGGGAACATATAAAACACATTTAAGGACAAGGCAGACAGTTCATAGTGATGTCAACCTCAGACCTTCTGTTTAGATGTTTAACCTTTAAGCAACCGTAATTCAAATTCTCTCAAATTAATGAATAGAGCTCAGTGCGCGTTTTCATTGATTGCAAAAGGGTTCTCACATTTGGACTGGAATATTTCCAAAATTTTGAAATAGTTTCCAAAATTACAATGAGTTTTAAAATCGGTACAAGGGAACACTGTTAATTTTTCTATTCCTGTTGGAGAAAAACCCGCTAGAAATGTATGCTCCTCGTAAGTCGCATGACGAATATTGCCAAAAACTAAGAGGTTATATTTTCGTAGGTTTTGTGTGCCAAAACTTAGCTACTAATAATCAGTATTTAGTAATAATAATCAATTTCACGGCACAATGTTTTTGTAAAAATATACAATGTGTACATACCCTGGGGGGAAGGGGGTCAGACCAAAAACTACGAAGGCGGATTATAGGGGGGGTCAAAAAATCGTCCAAAAAGGTGTAGTACGTACTTTATGCATGCCCAAGGAAACTACAGGTGTAATACTCCCAGCTAACCCACATTTTCATTCATGTTTAAAGAAAACCTTCCCTTTGAAATCAGAGTTTTACCTGATTTTACTCCTTACGATACGTAATACGGTAGGAACAAAATGGAACCTAAGAAAGGTCATCTCATCTTTCATTCATTGTGGGGTTTCCTACTACTATTCCTGTGTTCCATTATACAATTTGGACAGGAGACCCCAAGTCTCGCCGGAACAAAGATTACGGAATCATTCTTCCGATCCGAAAAACGCATTTCCTAATTCTAAAAATCCAGATTTGTATGACACAACTCGCAGGTCCTTGATTGTTATATTTGAAGAAGATGGAAAATGGCAGGTAAAGTGATGGATGATGGTAGTGTGTATGCGGGTGGGTGATGCGTGTGAAGATGCAGATTGCATAAACCCCTAATCCTTGGGATGAATCATCTTCCCCTCTCCCCACCTCATAATTCATCATTCATTAGTGCATTACTCATTATCCACCTTAAATAGTACTTCATTTTGGCTAAAACGTTAAACGTTAACCTACCGAATTCTGATTCATTGCGTAAATAAAAGTCATTCTCTTTCGCATGAAAATGTGATTAATTTTGCCAATTTTGACTAAATATCAAAGCGTCGTCGTTGTTTAGCCTCCACAAAACCCCAGTTTACAGCTAATCTAGTATTGGAAATGGAAAAAAAGTAGTGAATGTTAACATGCATTTAGAGTTAAACTGGTGGTTAATGATGTAATCATCCCCAAAACGACTCCGTCATCATCTCCCGCGTATCAACGACCTTTGATACATCGCCGTCATAGAAAAACCGCGCTGAAGTGTGTATGCGCAATTATTTGCAGTGGACTCTTATCATCCTCAGCCTATCACCAAATGAAACAAATCAATTGACTTATCTGTAGGAGAGTTTTGGGGGGGACAACAAGGACTTACACAAATAACGTTGACAAGGACATAATTTCTTTAAGAGTAGGCGGGTAAAACCATTTTTATTTCATTCGGATCACTTTGGGTCCAAATTTAGATTAACAGAAAGGTAGGTGAGACGAGCGTTGATGTTGCAGTGTACGCCTTCCGGCTCCGGCCTTAAATGTATGGAATAGTGTAATTGTTCCTACCTTTACATCTTTGCCCTCTCCAGTTGCAATCCTTTAAAGTTTTACGATTAGAATGCATATGGAAGTAGTGGAAGTATTATGTCGTGGAGAGCTCATACATTCGGAAGTTAACATTACCTTTTTGACAATTGAATTTGAACAGTGACGTGATCACATGGAAGAAAGTCTTCAGTTTATCCAATTGGTACGTTAAAAAAGCCAAAAATTTATGAAGCTCCATTTCAATCAAACCTGGATATGGGTAGTAACGCCGCCATAAGACGCATTACTCAACGTTAAATTGCGGGTACATGCTTACTAACTAGGAAACGGAGACTTATTCTGATTCGTTCCTAATGTGTCATTTTGAAAAAAGAAGCGATTATTGGCGAAAACTAGACCGCCCTTATTAATATTTCTATCAAATTTACTGTAAACCTTGGTCCCTCGATACCTAGTTATAGTTCTTACCTCATCATCGCTATAGTAGAACTCTTCCATTGCTGCGTCGGCGTCGGCCATTTTCAGATCTTAACGACAAAGTTTGCACTTGCGATAAAGCTAAAACTCGCGAGAGAAGTGATAGAATAGAGCGACACTTTGCAGGGAAACAACCACTGGACAAGGCCACGCCACAGACAACTGGACAAGTGGACCAATCAAATAGCTCCATCAAGTTCAAATCAAGTTCAACTCAGAGATATCAGATAGGATGATGATTACATTTGAAGGGGTATTTAACAAACCCTGATTAATTATTGATGGATAGATAAAGTTTAACATGTTCTGCATTTTATGTATTTCAAATTTTAGATTAGAGTTAATTAATTAATAGTCCATTGGAAAACTCGTGTTCAAGAGGATGCTTTTAAGCGAAAGTACCCAACGGCAGTAAACGTTGGAACATCCGGATTCCAAGAAATCAATTGCTAATTTTTGGCACAAATCATAAATAAGTTTCAGTGAATTCTGCTTGTTCAATACCTTCCTTTACCTTCCTTCCGTTAGTATGTGACCTAGAACCCTACTTGAACCCAACCTAACTTGAAACAAAAGTTTCCTGGATAGTCAGACTTCTTTCCGGTATAAATATTTTCCAAAGTGAAAGTTAAAACGACTCAAAAACCGAATGACAAAGATCTGACTTTCTGACTTTCTGATTCTTGAAGATGTTGTGCCTCATTTGCAAATTGAATTTTGAATTTAAGAAATGGAACATACCTTTTTTGTTGGAGCTTCGATACGTGTCTAACGGGCGTCTTTGTACTTCTTATGGGGGTGGGGGTGGCAAGCGTCTTAATAAGAGGGATTGGGTGTAATTAATTAATTCTTTAATAATGTATGACCTGAGACCGCTAGGAGATCAGCGTTGACAGAGAGTTGTCTTGATCTGTAGAGCGTTCTACCTCAAATGTTGTACTTCTGTCATTTGTGCTGTAAAACGTGAAAACGTGGCTTACTCCAAAAGTCAAGAGAGTTGAAGGGAATGAATGAATGAGGTGAGGCTGGAATGAGCAAGTGAATCACACTAAACACTGTAACACTCAAGTAAAAACGCTGCAACACCCGAGTTTTTACAAATGCAAACCAATCCATATCCAAACCAATACTAACGCTGATCAGATTTACTACTCACCTTCGCAGGTTGCAAAAATAATAAGTGGTGCCCTACCTACCCCAGTTAGAAAGTCAGGGGCAAGAAAATCTAATCCTAACCAGTGTCAATATCAGCATCATTCCATTACGAATCAGTATATGATTTCTGTATCTCCGTTGACTCACCTGAGGTGAGCGCTCAAATATACAGATGAACCGTCTATAGAGGGTCAAGCGTTTATTGGTAATAGTAGGTAGAATCAAAAGATTTGGAAAATCAACAGAAAATCAACGACTTTGTGAATCAGAGTCGTGTGTTAAAAGCAATTAAAATGATTTTGGATTATTTGTTCATCGCTTCGTCTTAGTTTCCAAAAATTTCCTATTGGCCATCGTCATCATGCTTCGTCAGAATCGCTGCTTTTCCGTTCAAGTCCTTTTGCTAAAACCAACGGTTTGCAACTTTTGCCAGCGCTACTACTGCCCTTTGCCATGTTACTCCTTGTTTCCAGTTCCTTGCAGTAAGTATGGACCATCCCTTTGGTATCCTTCCGGGTCATGTACTTGGCCTTTTTTTCATAACCTTCCGAGCACAAAACCGTGGTCTTCCCGTCAGCCGTTATGGAAATCGTATTGGATTCTCGCTCAACGGTGTCGCAATTGGAGCAGCTTCCGGCTAAAATAAAACAAAGTCACACACAGGTAGACACAGGTACTCCGTCAAAGGTAGACGCTATAAAGGACATTATAGAAAAGAGAATCTAAAATATTAATCACCTGGGAGCTCGTGTTGAAAGCTAATTTGGATGGGGCAAATTGGCGGACGCTGAATTGGAGGACAATGAATAGTCGGGTGTGTAATTACACTGGAGCAAGAAGGCTTTGGAACTGGTGGAGCCGGGCATTTGGAAGGTTTGCTCGGATTCGGAGCAGCTTCGAAACAATTCCATTTAGGCATCGGAGGATCCTCTTCCTTTCCAATTGATGCAACAGGTCGCCCACTTCCTTCAGATTCTGCACACTTTGGTTGCGGCGGTGGCGTTGGCGGAATATAAGCAAACGAAATGTGCTTCTCTGAACGACTCATTTAAATTTTGGATATAATTACTTTGTGTAATGTCGGAATTGTAACCCCTGCTGGAAGCTTCAGCAGTTACTAATGAGTTACTGAGGATCCAAGAGAATTTATCAGTTTCAAAGTTACACGGAAAATCATCTAATTTCACAATTGCATCTCTGAACGGGAAGTAAACTGGCCCTGTATTTATCCTGTGTAACGGTTTAGACTCTTATCTTAAATTTTTTTGCGAAATTTCGATGAACTGGAGCCATGTCGGATGAGTAACGATGACAAAGGGCGTTGGCCGTTAAAATACGGATTTAGTACATTGCAAACTGGAATTGCGAAACGTAAACCTTGGTTTTCAAGCCGGTTATGACGAACGCCCAGAAAACTTGGAATTAACTGTTGTCAGTAGAGTAAATTTCAGAATTTAAAATGGAGTCCATTACGGTCGTCCAGCTTTAGCTCACTTTTACGTTATTCAGATTAAATTGAAACGTACAAGAATCTCGAACTTGAAATCTTAACGTAAACATTTCGGAAAACTTTGATGTTTATATTGATTGGTGAATAGTGAAAGTAAAGCGTCCTTTTTCTTTAAGACAAGAGAATTCTCGCCATCTTACGCTCAATTCCATCAAGACAAACATCCACAAAACGGCGCCAAACACAAATTTGAGTTTTCCAAAAGTATTCCCCTCATCCTCTGTTTTTTGATCGGGACAAAATACGATAATGGGCAATTGTAATTAAATTAAGTTAGAAAACATGATATTCCATGAAATAAAATTTTGTTAGAAAGTCAGAATACATTAAAATACATAAAATGTAATGAAACTAAATTTAAATAGACTGGAATCTTTTTATAATTATAATTCATGCCATAATTACTGTATAGTTTGAATATCTGATGCCCAGATTGAAATTTTAAAAGGGTGAGATACGTAACTTTTAGTTTGGCCAAGAAATCAATTTCTTCTTCACTCGCTTCGATTGATTTCATTTACAAATTCAGTTTAATTGAGGTGTAACCAGGTGAGACCGCCGTAATAGCCGAACGGTGACAAATCCTTCAAAATGAACATCATCCCACGAATTCAGAGGTCACTCACCATCAATCTCCGGCGGAACATCGGAGCTTCTGCAATTTTACAGGGAGCTACTGATCCTATTCAGAAACTCTTTGTTCAAATGCTAAAGGAGTATGATCAGAAGGCAAAGTATGTAATTTCAATTTCAGTATTTCATTTCATTGCATTACTTATGTCGTGCTAGTATGCATACGTCGAGCTGAAGGTTTTCAATATTTGGAAAAGGTGGATTTGATTTATTAATTTCAACATGTTTCTAATTCTGAAACCAGGTCATCGCCCGGGAAGTTGGTGGATGCCTCACCTGAAATTGAAAAGGAGCTGAAACAGGAATTAGACCGAATAACAAGAATGTATGGAGGAAAACCAGGAGAAGACATGACACAATTTCCCAGCTTTCAATTCAAGGGTAAGGCTACGGCTTGCGCAGGCAATATATGAACTTGATTCGACGTCAAAGGATAGCCGGAATCAGAATTTTACATTTCTTTACAAATTTATTTAGAGTGTTGATTATTCAATGGGAATAATTTATGATTTTCAGATCCACAGTATGATTCAATCAACCTGGGCCAGTAAACACGCGAAGTCACCCCAATCATCAGTCACCTGCAGGAAACTCGTCAAACCAAATCGAAATCCTGCGTAGTTTCAAAGTAAAGTAAATGTAAAGTTGTAATTGCAAAAAATGAGCATAAAACCAAGTTTACTTGAACAGTGGAAACTTTCCATTGTATCTCCTGATTTTCAATTTAATTTCACGCTAATACTGGTTTCATGCTCTAAGCTCATAATCCATAGTATCACATAGTTCTGTCGAAATTCAGGATTTATCCTGAATACTTTGATGGCAAACTTCCGTACTTCCTCACTTTGTAAGAGAAATAGGTCAGGCAGGGAACAATATTCATTCAAAGTATAATGCCTTTTATGCTTTTAGCTTATAGTTTGTATGAACGACCTTCCTTCTTGCTTTGATTGCTTGTTATTTAATTGACCTTGAAACCTGGTAAGTGACTACGATGAGTGTAAATGTGTAGTGTCAACTTATGGGTATTGAGTGGGAAGGTGGGGCAACCGTAGAATGGGGTTTGTTTTGGCTATGCCGCTGGTTGTTATTCAATCCAGAAAACCAGCAGGGATGGATCTTTTTTTGTGATCTCGTTATTTAATTAGACTGAGGATCAGAAGTCGTTATCACCGTATCACGTCATCTCAATCCAGTTTTGCAGGCAGGGATGATAATGAAGCTCTTCATTAGCATCTTACAAGAGTGATGGAAAGGAAACACTTTCGACCAGGAAATTACTATTCTTCGTCTTCCCCTCCGTCCGACATCAACTTATTCCAACCAATGGAAATTACAAGTATTATTATCATCAAAAAACAAGAAAAGGAAACTAAACTAATTAAGGGTTTTAAGGTACTGCGATGTAGACTCCAAGAGGTCATCGTTCTTCTCCTAAGCCCAGCCTTTTATTTCTTCATATCCTTTATCACCACCATCCCAATGAAATCGCAATTTTGCACTTATTTGCTCAAAACTTATACGCAGACAGACATAGTTAAATTTACGGAGTGGCAATTGACCTTTCAGAAACTTTGTCGTAGGTGTTATCATCTTCATCCGTTACTGGGATTCTAGAATTATATCCGTTTAGAACCCTCCTTATTCAGCTGCTGATAATTAATTCAACGCATTTCGAAACCACCACTTGCGCTTCTTCCCACGTCTAATTGGCAAACTTTAGCCATGTCAACTTCGGTGTCCCAATGTGGCAAGCTCCTCCCCTCCCTATCTTCCTTTTTAGAGAAAGTTCTTTTCAATGGAGAAAGCATTTTCAGTAATTGGAAAACTTCGAGTGCTTTTTTGGAGGATTGACATTTTGAGTAAAATTATTCTTTGTGTGCATACAAAGACATTTTCAGGGCGTGGGTAGTAGTGTGGTGGAGGTGAGGCGGATGTTTGCAGAGGCGAAAGTAAGCAGCAGCACGCCCGTCCATGAAGCTCTGCCAATGACGCGTAAATTAACAGTAGCGTGTGATAATTTGGATTTAAAATGGACGTATGACTTGATGCACAGGGCGAAAGGGAAACCTCTCCCTGGCTTGTCATCGAGCCCATAAACTTGAACTGAATTGTCAAAGTCGTGATGCTGTTTAACACTAGGGTTAACAAACGTAAGGGCTGCTGGCCAGCCCAGGTAGGGTTCAGAATAAATCATCCCCCTTATCTCAGCTCTGAGGTGAGAATAATGATCTTCGTCTGCTGATGTTGCATTGTATTGTTTTGTAGACGCGATGTCTATGGCACCTTGCTTCATCATTTCTATTTAAATTACCTGGTGCCTGGAGGATGTATGTATGTATGTATGTTCTGTAGGAGGGAGAGAGTACGCCTATTTATTAGGTCATCCTCGTCTCACGCCAACC